>JAOWBN010247738.1:0-11757 GCA_028565015.1 Pinguicula moranensis | reverse complement strand
ACACGTCACTCTCTATTTGTACAACACATGTTGATTTGACTACCCAACGTACATATTGCATAGATCAATAAAAAAAAAGGTTATAGAATTTTGAAAAAAAAGGTAATAGAATTTTGAAAAAAAGGGGAGAAAGAAACAAAAATATGAATTATGAATATTCTATTCTATCTAGGAATGAGTTATGTCTTGCATTCGCGCATGAAAGATTGGATTTGTCGTAAAATGTCAATGCCAATGCCAGTGCCCCTACATTGTTACACCACATAGTAGGTAGTTGAATAAGAGGGATCCTTAATTTTTTTCAAAAGCATTCGTAGCCAATAGAGTTCAGCAGTGTTGTGTGCCATGATTCGATGCTCAGTTTTTGTGATTGATTTGAACGCAACAGATTGCTTCTTGGATAACCAGGAGATCAAATTCAAACCAAGAAAGATACCATATTCAGAGAATGATCGTCTATCACTCCAACCATCAGCCCAGCCACCATCACAAAATGCTTCAAGATGCATATTCCCTTGGGTATACCATAACCCATGGTCAAGAGTCCCCTGTAGATAGCGCAAGACACGTTTGGCTGTCCACTAGCAGGATAAATATGGTTGGTGCATGTGCTGACATAATTAGTTGATAGGAAAAGATATATCGGGCCTAGAAAAAATACAATTGTGAAGAGCACCAATCATTGGACGATACAGAGTAGCCTCAGTGTGACTCAAGGGGATCACCAATATTATCTTTCTCCCTAGCATCAATGTAGGAAAGAGACGCGATAGGCTTGGCTCCAATCATAGGAGTGCGTTCAGGTAACTAAAGAATATCAACTTTGGTGAAGATGGAGACTAGAAGTATCACAAACAACTTGAATATCCCAGAAATTCAAGGTCTCCAATATCTCTCAACTAAAAGTCAATGCTCATCCGAGAAACAAGCTCAATAATAGGTGTTCGATGTGTATCAGTAATCAATATATCAACATAAATCAGGACATAGATATGAATATCGACATCATGATAAGTAAATAGTAAGGAATCAACTGGGGAGTACTTAAATCCATGTTCAGTCAAGCAATGAGGCAATCAAAGATACCATGCCCGATGACCTTGTTTAAGGCCATACAATGCCTTGTGAAGCGTACATATATGATCACGTTTCTCAAGAAAAATCCTATCATAGGTTTCTCAAGAGGAATCAATCGTCGAGACTGCTCCATACAGACTTCATCTTCGAGAAGAGGCTCAATAATGCATTCAAAATATCCAACCGGCGCACTGTCCAATTAAACTGCACATAAAGGCATAACACAACACAAATAGTGGCAGGCTTAACAATATGACTAATTTGTTCATGAAATCAACTCCATGGGTTTTACTCAAACCCATGTGCAACCAAACGGGCTTTATATCTCTCAATAGATACATCAGAACACAACTTGATTTTATAAACCCAATTTTTATGGATAACATGGTGATTACAGGATGGAGACAAAATGACTAGGTCGAGTTAGCAATCAATGCATCATACTCAGCTTTCATAAAGACTATCTACTAAGGAAATGAGTTGGAATGTAGGTAATAGGTGGGCTCATGTGGAACATGAACACTAGAGAACAATAGTAAGGGATATTTGGTAGCAAAGTAGAGATGGTAATCAATAAAATATGGGTCTCAAGGGTACCTATTTGAGACCTTGTTACTGGACTAGATGTATTATGAAGGATTACCTCAATGGTAGATTTTGGATTTGGATCATTTTCTAGTAGACCTGGACACGTCAGATGTGGAGATGTTGATTCGGGTTGAGCTAGAAAAATGAATTCAGCCTGAGCTGGAGAATCGGATTTGGATTGATCTGGCAAATGGTTAATTAAAGCAATATTGTGTTCTAGACAAACCGGAGTCAGAGCCAGACGAGGTTGATATATGGATGAATGGGCTCGGATCAAGAAATCAGAGATGTGGATGTGCAAATACTAGGTTGATAAATCAAGCGATAAGCTGGATAAGTTGTTGATGTGGGCTCGGGTCATGTATTGTAACACATTGGAATAGAAGATGACAGTGAATTGGGCTCAGGTGCAGGCGATATGACTGGCCCATGGATAATTGGCAAGGACAAATATGGGTGATGTTGAATTTGAGTAGCAAAATTGGGCCCAACAACCTGAAGGTGAGAATTGTTGTGTACGTCTCTATAAATATTTGATGGACTTGGGCTAGGACGAGGCCCAACAGAAGGTAAAAGTGGAATACCAAAATTCAACCCAGAATTTAAAATTTACATACATGGATTCCAATTTGATCGGGGTGATGGCACCAGTAAAAAATGTGAGATGGGACAATACCATTTTGCTAGGAAAATTATTTCTCATCAAACACCACGTATCGAGAGACATTAACACATTTATAAGTAGGTTTAAAACATTTATAACCCTTTTTGTTAGTGTTATACCCTAAGAAGATGCATTTCTCGCTTCGAAACATGAATTTATTTGAATTAAGGGGACAACAGATACACCAAAATGTATGAAGAAAAGAATAATTTAGTGATTTTCTATTTAATTTTGAGAATGGACTTTCAGATTAAATACCTTTGTTGGGAGTCAATTAACCACATACACTGATGCTAAAATGCATTAACAAAGAAAGTATGAGGCAGACCGGACTGAGCCAATAGACAGATGCCCATGTACACAATATGCCAGTGTTTTCTCTCGGACACGCCATTCTATTGGAGGGTATATGAATAGTAAATAGGATGTGTAATACAATGTTTTAAAAGAAAAATGTTTAAATAAATTTAAGGTATATTCATGTCCCCCCATCAGATTAAAAATACTTGATTTTTGACGAAATTGATTTTTCAAACGTTCTTTAAACAAGACAAACGATTGATAGGAGACATATTTTTGATGAAGAGAAAATAACCAAGAGTATTGAGAGAAACCATCCACAAACAATATATAATAATGATAACCCATATTTGAAGACACACCTGTAGACAAAATATAAGAATGAATGAATTCTAAAAGGTGACTCGATAAATGTTCAGATTGACCAAACGACAGTTGTGTAAGCTTCCCTAAATGAGATGACTCACATAAACTCACCTAAAACACGTCAAATATGTTTATGATAATTTGGCTGACGATTGAAGAAGAAGCATGTCTAAAATGAGAATGCCAAGTATAGAATGTAGTTTTCACACCAACCATGTTGGATAAAAGCACACTTGATGTCATGAGAATGAGACTCTAGGCACAAAGGGTGTAATCCGTTCTCACTTGGTCCCTCCAAAAGCGTCTTTCCCGCCTTGTTGTCCTTCATAAAATAGCTATAAGGATATAGAAACATTATTATCCCAACAAAAATTATAAACAGAAAGCAATTTAGTGAATACATCAGGACAATGACACAAGATAAATGAATAGGTGAACCAAAAGGAGTTGAAGATTGAGTACCAGTGTGTTTTATCTGCAGACCACCGCCATTACCTACGGCGACATTATCTCCTCTTGAATAAGGATCCTGCATAGATAGTTGAACAAGGTCATTTGTGATGTGTTGATTTGCCCCACTGTCGGCAACCATACAGTATTATTATCAAGAATAGTATGAGTATTAGCCACCATTGCAGACAACTAAGAAAGATGATGTTTTCCTTGACAGATCCAATCCATTCGATTGTAACAATCAAGCGCTTGATGACTTGTACCTCTGCACATTTGGCAAACATTATGATTATACTCCAATTCATCAATAAAATCGCCTCTGGAATGTTGGAAATGGCAGCCTCCATTGCCAGACTAGTAGTTCAAATTAGGGATGAAATCTGATTGGTTAGGGCCCCTTAAAGGAGTAGAATAATTTCAACCATTTGAATTGTTGAAATGGCCACCACCTTATGCACCGTTAAATCATCCATATGAGATATGATCACCATGGCCTATAAAGTTTCCACCTCTACCACCATGTTTTCAACCATCCATGGGAGAATAAGAAGAGGTCCGACCACCAACTAAATCCTGCCGCAAAAATAGAGCAATGGTATTTGGACAAGCCATCCGTTGAGATTCCAGCATGGCCTCAAAATTATATAACTCTATCTCAAAACTATTGATAAGGTATCTGTTCATATTCCATATCAGCATAGCCATCTTCTAGGTTTCCCAGGGCCACATTTGTTATGATATGATAAACATGGACATCACTGTCCAAATTGCTCAAGTCTCCGGATAGGTGCTAAAATTCTCGGATCTATAAGGATTTCAGAACCTCCAATTCCCAAATTTCCAATACATGGGAGGGGAGGGGTCTAAGGATGCGGGATGCTGGAGAAAAAGATAGAGATGGAGTCTCAATAGAGGAAAACATCCTTGAAAAAATGGATGGGTGAAGAAGGCGAAAGACATAGTGAATATTTATATATGAAAGAAGGCGAGTTTCCTCAATGCTTGAAGTAGTTGTGTGTAAGGGCGTGCTACTTTGGTTGTCCCTGAAGCTGCTAAAGTTGTCCCTCTAAGGAAAATATTGTTTGAATGAACAACTTGGAACCCTCCAAAAATACAGGGTTAAAGTGGTGGCATTCCCCAGCAATTGTGTGGACTCTCCACAACCCAGCGTGGCATAAAGGGACGAGGGTCATCTAAAGAAAACCACGCAAGGAAACGTTCCTTACCCAGAAAGGAAAAGTGAATCATGATTAATCAAAGAAAGGCCAACAACATAAAGATAAACACCACTATAATAGAAAAGACGTCATGGCAACAATAATAAGTTCCTAAGACCAAAGAAGATAGAAGCACTGAGCTCGACAAAAGAGCTAAGTAGACCACATGTTCTATGAAGGAAGTCTATGACCCAACCCTCTATCTTCTCTCGATAAGGCTTGCGGATCGGGTAAGGAACAATCTTAGAAGGGCTAGAAGGTGGATAATCTTCAAAATTCTCATCCTTGCGAAGGTCAAGTTGGTTGAGGATGTATTTTGCGTGGCTTTTATCTAGCTGATAACGAAAAATGTGCCATGCGTTCCCATTGACTTTCTCGACAAACTCATAGAGATTATGGTTGAAGAACTATCACATCAAGACTTCTCCAGGATCTCCCCGTGAACCCTAAACTCTGCCATCTCTAGCTCATCCTTCTATAGTTGAACCTAACGCTCCAATTTATCATTCTCTAGTCGGATCTCCACTAACCAGGCTTGAAGTTCCTTTTGTTCCTCCTCGAAAGCTGCTTGCATAGCGGCAACGCTTGCATGGGCATGTGCTTGGCTGCTTGAGAGTTTCTCCATCTTCTTCAAGGATGGGCCTCCTTTGTCTTCGGCAACTCTTCAAACTCGAACGTTCTCATGGCATATGCCCGCAAGGCATTCATCAAGGTCACACTCTACCACAAAGTGAGTATAAGGACCAAAGAGAAAGAGGAAAACGAGGTTAACAAGGGCCACAAAGTGGTCATTGAGATTCTCCTCGGAAGAGCCTTTTCTACCCTTTCGGCTGACAATTCATTGATCGGTGGAAGGATCACATAAGCACCAAGCGCTCGACCTTCGGGAGATGCCTTGCTTGGCTTCTTCCTCTTCACTACGAGGGTGCTTCAAAGAGGTCGTCTTCTCAGTTGAGGATTGGGAGGATAGGACCAATCCTGGAAAAATCGGATCAGCAGGGCTATCTGGAATGGCATCAAGTGAATCCACCAGCACAATAAAAGAAAAATACGAGGGACACCTATCTAGCGACTTGCATCCCCAACAACTATGAGCTCCGCAGACACGGGAGTTCGTGGAAACTCTGGCAATTGAAGCTCCTCAATGAGTCCCATTGGTAAACGGCAGGAAACCCTTCCCAACATGTTCTCAATTGCAATAAAAATAGATTCAACAATAAGAATACCAAACAAATCACGATGACCAACCGAAAAGAACCTCGATCACCCAAGGAGCCAAACAAATACACCCGCCCGGGTGAAAGGCCCACGCTTGACGAATTGAGCTAGTCCACAAAGAAGGAAGGATCAAGGCGAATGAAGTTTGAGGTTTAACAAAAAAATAACTCTTCCAGTCCCTGAAGGAGGAAAGAAAACTTGTAGTTATTTTCATCCCCGAGCGGGGATGAAGATACACATCCTGGTTTTCCTGAGAAACAGAATTAACGCGAGATTGAAAAAAAAAGAACGTGCAAAGGTTAAGCTTCAAGAGCAATATTTGGCACAAAATGATAAAAGCCACAAGGTTGGTGTATGTGTTTGGAACCTCCTAAAATGGTGTTATTGGGCAAGTTTTAAGGAAAGTGACAATAAAAGGGTGAACATTGTATAATTATAAGGGTAAGGCCGCGTACATCTGACCCCCCAAACACCAACTTAGTTGGTAATATATTGGGTACGTTGTGAGGTTAGGAATTAATGGATGTGTTTGTTGCATTGTATTTTCATCATCTTCTATTTCTATCCCCACAGATGGACTGTCCAGTCAAATCCTGAAATTAATTAAACAACAGATGTACCTGAGATCTTGTAATTTCAATAGGATCTTGTAATTTCACTTAGGTTTTATTATTTATGTATTGTCCAGCACAACTCTATTTTGGGGAGAACAAACTACATTTTTTTACATATAGAATTGTTTTTTGATCCTGGAGGACCAGAGACAGAGTCAGAGGCCATGGTTCTCCTAATGTTTAAAAAAATAAATTTACATGTAACGAAATTATTTTTTTAGTTTGATCCTCCTAGAGTATTATAAATATATTTGGTTGGACTAATGAACCTTGCTAGTTTAGATGAGTTGATGGTATCTACCTATCAAAAAAGAGTTGATGGTATCTTACACCTTCAAATCTAGATGTATGGTCCGCACAATATCTACTTTTTTTAATTTAATTTCAGAAATTAAAAGGAAAAATGCATCTAGCAGGTGAGATTCAAATCAATGTTTACATTAGTCTATTTGTAGTTCGTTAACCACTATAACGCTTTTGTTAAATTTATCTATTCTAGTTGGATTTTATTTGTTTATATTAAAAATTTTGCCTCCTCTTTCTTAAATTTTTTCCTCCGCCCTTTAGGACCGTGGCTCCTCTGATCACCCATTGACTCTCCACTGCACACACGTATACACGTATATATATGCCTATATATACATACATGTAAATGCATGTACGATTTAACTTCCTGTAATTACTCCTCTGCAATGGAATAAAATAGTTTATCAATATCGATGTGAATTAATGTGCCATGGAATATTTTAAACTTTCGCTTGGTGGTTGGTTAAGTGGAAGGTAATTATGGAAGTATTGAAGGAGATAATGAATGGCAGTGCTCTCGATCAGCTCCTATTAAATCTCCATAAATGAATGACAGGGAACCTAAAAAGACGCAGACGGGTTTGCCAATCTTTTAGTCTTCCTCCAACACCTACGCAAACCCACCACCACCCCTCATCCGAGCGAAAATTTGTTAATGAGAGGGGGCCGGTCATGAAAAAAATGAGAATTGATATAGCACAAGAATGATAGGTACAATAAATATAAGAAAGGTGAGCATGTGTGGATAGACGATTGTGATTGGTATTTAACATGTGGGGATGGTGTTAAACACCCGAACCCATCTTTATTATGTTTATTGCGCCCATAATTTTTGCCCTATATCATTTCTCTTAAAAAAATATATTAATTGTTCTTTTTACACTGAAAATCCACCTCATGTCATGATCAACGGATCCACATTTTTGGGGCTGGGGTCAGTAGTGTGGGAAGTTGATTTTTGTATTTGAGGTGCGAGAATAATAAAAGATACTAATAGGAAAATATTTTATTTTGGAAACCACAATAAAACCGTTGTCACCGATACATCCATCCCTTCTCTTCTCATGTCAGAGTCAGACAATTCAAGGAGCGATTTTTTTTTTTTTTATCAACGCCAACAAATTTCAAGATTGGTCTAATTAATATCACAATATTCAATTTTCCAATTACTCCATTCCCATACCATGTTCCGTAGTCATTTTAAATAATGAAAGATTAATAATGACACAATCGTTTAAATTATTACTATACCATCTTATAATATATATTTTTAAATAATTTTAGGAACATTAGTTTAATTGGATATGTCAAATTAAGGATAAAAAGGTAAATCGATTGATATTTATAATGTGGGATTGAGATTAGAATGTGGGATTCTCAATCTTTTTTTTTTTTACTATCCTCACTCCCAAGGGCAGACCTACTCTAGGCTTTAGCTCAGGCTCATTTTTCGGCCAAGCCCAAATATATTTGGTAAGTCCGTCATTCCCTTAGTCTCAGCCGCCTCAGAGAGAAGAGCAGAATGGTTTCGGATTTCGGGTTACGGGATCTGCGCAAAGAGAGTGCTGGTAGACGCCGGGCACCACATGCTTGGCCGATTGGCATCCATTCTTGCCAAGGAGCTTTTGAATAGCCAAAGAGTTGTGGTTGTACACTATAAGGAAATATGCCTTTCGAGTGGACTTGTGCGCCAGAAGATGAAGTACCATCGATTTCTTCGAAAGAGGATGAACGCAAAGCCATCTCATGGCCCCATTCACTTCCGTGCTCCATCCAAAATTCTCTGGAGAACGATTCGGGGGTATGCTTCACTTGGCTATTTGTTTGCTTTGTGTTAACAACTTTTCATTTCTGTAGGTTTCAGCTTCATCTTGTCTTTGGTTTATAGTTTTAAAAAAGATGTCTTCTTTCCAGTGTTTCCTGTAAGTAGTTGATTTTACACCTAGTAATGCGAATTAAATTATGGAGTGGGGATAACTATAAATAGTTTTGGTGTTTGGAAAGGAAAAAAAATCTTTTTCGAATGGATTGGTCACTTCTTACAACTGCTGATGGATAGTACCGCATCTGAATGTGTTGGGGATTCTATCCTGAAGCTTATGTGTTTCTGAAGATCTTCTCCCCCTTCGTTTATCGGTTGGGGTTGAGCTTATTTTTCAAGTACTTCATTGGAAAGAGCATTCGAAGCTGTCTAGTACTTGAATTGGATAATTCCTTGTCTGCTCATTGCACGATTGTATGCTTCAGTCTTATGAAGTTGTGGCTTTCCCCTGCAGGATGATACCCCACAAGACAAAGAGAGGAGAAGCTGCTCTTGCTCGCCTCAAAGCCTATGAGGGTGTGCCACCACCGTATGACAAAATAAAGAGGATGGTGCTAAGAGCAAGTGTACATTGATGATGTGGACGATATGCTAGATGATTTCATGCTTTCCCTCACCAAGATAGGAGATGGCAGCGTCGAAGAGGTATGACCTCTTACTATTTTAGTTATATTAACGTGTTAGCATCCTTGATATGTGCTATGTTCATTTGTTTGAGGCCTTTAATTTTTTCAGTGAACTTTTATTATGTAGATATCAATTTGATCTTCCACCATGTAGTCATTGATTTGAATTTTACTTGTAGCTCTTGGGGACAAATGTAGACTATAGAAACCATAAATTATAAGATTAAGAAACATTGAGTCTATCAGATATTTTATTTCCAAGTCAGGTACTTACAGAAAGATATGGTACCGCATGGCATGCTTGCTGCGTTCTGATGTCTCTTACCTCTGATATTTCTGTTATCGATGAATTTTACAGTAAATGTAGTCGCCGGGAGCGATATATTTAGATATTTTATTGTTTAATTACTTAGTTAATTATTTTGATTGTATGTTATTTTTATATTATATTAAATATAACATTTTTTTTAAATATTTAAATTTTTTTTTGAACCAAAAAAATAGCGGCGAAAAAAAAATTATGATATTTTAGTCCATCCTAATTTTTAGGGCTAGTTCCGCCCTTGTAATAAGCTATTATTTTCTTTCATTTAACTAGATTTTATTTTCTTTCATTTAACCAATAGCATAATAAAGTGGATTTTTTCTGGCCGAGCCAATTAGGCCCAAATTTTGCTTTTGAATAGAAATAAAAAAAAAAGTAATGAGATGAGATTATAGGATTTGATCTCATAACCTCACGGATGAGTTGCTAAACCATTAACCAATTCATCTGAGCACAATTTAGATAATATTATCAAACTATTACATATTTAATACTAGAGAGGATCAAACTAAAAATAAAATAAAATTTACATACTATTTTTTTTTTTAAATCCTGTAGGGCCATGGCTTGATCCCCTCCCTCCGCCGCTGTGAAATTGGAGCCCATGAGACAATCTCACAAATTAAAGTTTTGCTACCCAAAAAACCTTTTAGCAAAGCCTTGACAGGTTGTCTCAGTTGTAAGGACCGAGACTATCAGGGCTTGCACATAGGTCTCGAGTTCGAATTCTCACTGGAACGAATGCGGAATTCCTACTGTAGGCAACACGGTAGGACCACGTCCTCAGATTGAAAGATGTAATTCAATGGTGTATCGATTGGGGCACTGTTGATTCACCCCGGAGATTAATCGGGATCAAATGGTCTTGGATACCATAAAAAAAAACCTTTTAGCAAAACTGGCTTCCTTACATACGGTACAAATTAAGAGTTGACTAGCGAGAATATTACAAGACGTGGTGAATAAAAAAAGACTAAAAACCCCCTCCCCCTCTCGGCGCCATGGGGTAAAACAGATTGATGGGACAATAAAAGAAAAGCCAAGGTTCTGACCTCGGAAAAATTATCCGAGTCCCGAGCAAAGGAAAGTTTAGTCCGCGGAAAACTGCAGCCTACTTTGCAACATGGCCCAGCCGCGGATAGAGCGCGACCGAAAGGTGCAAACTCGCAGATGAAGAACAATTTCAAAGATGAAGAACAACAAGCTCAGACACATTGGCCAACTGAAAGATAAATTGAGTTACCTGTTTCTTCAACAAGTAACTGCTAACTAGCTAGCAGTTCCTAGATGGGCTCGACTAAAGCCCAGGAACAGGCCCACCAATATAGTCAGAGCCCGAGAAAGATGGTCTAATCTTCAAACCAGCTTAAAGCCCGCCCGGAAAGATGAGAAAACAAAGTGGCATCAGGCATCTATCTCCCCATCACATCACCCACGTGAGGAAGGAAGTTCCCCCATGAATTGTCAAAATAGCAAAAGGATCAGCAAAATATATGCAAAGTGGCATATCATATCACTCTCATATGCAATGCAAGATTGTGACTTGCCTTGCCGATACAAGTGTGGAAATGAAGATAAGTGTCCAATTTTTCCTATTAAAATTAATGTTATTTTCGGCAGAACAGAATTGGACCATATCACGTCCACCTCCCGCCGAAGGCACTGATGGCAAATCAGTAAAGTCACATCCTTGGTTGCATGTTGGTGTGTTTTTTCGAAATCAATGTTTAAAATTTTGAACAGCTTCGTAACCAAGTTCCGCACAACTGATAAAAACACCAGACGGCAATATCTCGGAAAAATCTAACGTCGAGCTGTATTTACTCATGTTTTTACCGTTAGAGAGATTATGGAACAAGTTGTTAAACATGAATAACTGCTTCTGCACCAAAATTGTTGTCTCAACAACGGAGAGACGCACACACAATGACAAAATTGATAAGATAAAACATGACAGCAGGATTCATCATCAATCTAAATCTCAGAATCCCTAAGCTAGACAGAGAACAAAAAAATGAAAAAGAAAATACATGAGACTACATTACATATGGACATTGTGAGGCACATGCGTATACCTCGAAAAGACTGGGGTATGCTACCTCGTTTCAAAATCTTCCGAAATGTTGAACAAGAACTGCGGTAGAGATGCTATTCTGGGAAGGTTCAGCAATAAATCGCCTA
>JAOWBN010247727.1:0-11758 GCA_028565015.1 Pinguicula moranensis | reverse complement strand
CATGAATACTTTCTTCTAGGACAATGGTCTCATCCATCAAACAACAGGTCCTAACAGTCCACAACAAAATGGGGTGGCTGAAACAAAAAATCAAATTATTCTTGAAGTCACCCAGCCCTTATGATCTCATCCAAAATACCCCCATCTGTTTGGCCAGAAGCCAGTGCAACCATTGTGTACCTTCTCAATCGCCTTCCAACCCGGATCCTTAAGTTTGTAATACCCATAAACACATTGTTTCCTCAATTTCCAGAAAATACACATGTATCTTTACCTCTTAGGGTGTTTGGGTGTTCCATATTTGTCCATGTTCCCAAACAAGAAAGAAACAAATTTGACCCATCTTTCTGGGATATGGGGATAACAAAACGGATATCAATGCTATCACCCACCTTCTTGTCGGATGTATACCACTATGGACTGTAACTTTCTAGAAAGTGAATTCTACTACTCTACCCAACCTAGTGGACAAGAGGAGACTTCGAGTGATCCACTCGGTAAGTTACATAGTTCAAGCTTGTCATGGTCTACTGTACAACAAGAGCTTGCTACAAGAACCAACGAGCCATTTCCCATAGAAGAACGGCCCGTAGTGATCATTATCACTGATCCAACTCCACTGCCGCAAAGTCCTGAGGTAAACACTCTAGAGCATGGTCTTGATGATAATGATGTAAGTGAATTTGTTGATAAGCAGGTTACAGAGGTCCCAGGAACATATAATCTACCACCTAGGAGGAACAGAGTCATTCCACCAAAAAGATATGAACCACAACATATTTCTCATAACTCAAGATATCCAATGGCTAACCTAGCCAGAGAGAGTCTAACAAAGCAGGCTCTAGTTTATCAGACATCTATCTATGCAGGAAAGGTGTCTAGAACTGTGGGAGAGGCTCAAGAAAATAAAGAATGGAGACAAACCATGAGTGATGAAATGGAATCCCTCAGAAAGAATAAAACTTGGGAGGCATCTAAGCTCCCACCTGGAAAGAAGCTAGTAGGATGCCGATGGATTTATACAATAAAATAAAATGATGATGGCTCAATAGAAAGATACAAAGCAAGACTGGTGGCCAAAGGATTCACACAAACCTATGGTTTAGACTACTCCGAGACTTTCTCACCCGTAGCCAAGATCGACACAATTCGGGTATTGTTCTCTATAGCAGCAAATCCTGACTGGCCACTACACCAATTCGATGTGAAGAACGCATTTCTTCACGGGGACCTAGTAGAGGAAGTTTATATGGCACCTCCACCCGGTTATTCAGAAAATTTCAAAGAAAATGAGGTTTGTAGACTCAAGAAAGCACTGTATGGTCTTAAACAGTCCCCACGAGCATGGTTTGGAAAATTCACCACAGCCATGAGACGATACAGATATGTGCAAAGCAATTCAGACCACACTCTATTTATAAAGAAGAAAGGTACCCTATTTACATGTCTGCTCATTTATGTTGATGACATGATAATTACAGGAAGTGACACTGAGGAAATATCGAAACTCCGAAAGAACCTATTCAGAGAATTCGAGATGAAAGATCTGGAGAATCTGAAATATTTCCTTGGAATTGAAGTCCCCAGGTCAAGATAGGGGATATTTATCTTACAAAAGAAGTACATGCTTGGCCTACTAGCCGAAACTGGGATGATGGACTGCAAACCTGCAAAAACCCCAATGATGATGAACCATAAGTTAAAGATTGAAGACGGATCACTATTGGCAAAAAAGAACAGTAACAAAGATTGGTGGGGAAATTAATCTATCTAGCCCATACAAGACCAGATATAGCCTATGCAGTGGGGGTTATCAGCCAATTTATGCACAAACCCCAGACTGATCACATGGAAGAAGCTCTAAGGGTAGTGAGATACTTGAAGAACACCACATGATATGGAGTCACATTCAAGAAGAATGGACATCTCGATATCGAAGGATATACAAATGCCGACTGGGCCAGAAATTGCATAGATCGACGTCTACTGCAGGCTACTTCATGATGATTAGAGGGAACCTAGTAACTTGGCGGAGCAAGAAACAAAAGGTGGTTACCTTATCAAGTACTGAAGCTACGTTTAGAGGAGTAACCCGAGGAATAACAGAAATACTATGGCTCAGAAAACTTATGGCTGAACTTGAATTCCTAGTTCAGAACACATGTCCTTTAAGGTGTGATAGTAAGGCAACAATCAGTATATCGGGCAATCTAGTACAGCACGATCGGACGAAACACATTGAAATTGATCGTCATTTTATCAAAGAAAAATTGGAAGAAGGAATTCTGAGCCTACCATTTGTACGATCTGAAGAGCAATTGGCAGATATATTCACCAAAGCAGTTTCAGGGCACATGTTTCATGATACTTTAAGCAAGCTGGGCATTAGAGATCCGACTACTTAACTTAAGAGGGTATATTAGTATAAGAAAGATAGGAGAGTGAATTAAGGAAAAAATTGTAAAAGGTAAGAACCAATTAAGGATTCTTACCTTATTCTTCCTAATCGCTCTCCAAGATTGGGCACTCTTTTTCCTATATGCATCATGACAATAATGAAAGAAAGTGAACAATTGAATACAATCTCTCTTCCTATACGTTTGATAGAGTATTGATGGTGCTACTGATACTACTACAATCAAAGAAAATTACAAACAAGCAGCCACAATATTTGACCAAAAATGATACACAATTGAAGACATTCCAGCCACTCAACAACAATAATCCCTTGGCACATCTCACTAACAAATGCAGGCACCGCCATCAACAAATACATGTATCAGACAATCACCTTCACAACTGTCCCTGCAGCCTTCCTCACAGTCAAATTCTCAAGCATGTAGAAGCACAGAAAATCCGTGAAAATCTGCAGAACATCCTCAGAGAAAGATTGCAAGCCATCACACAAAACCTGCATTGAACTTACTATATAAAAAAATATTAATTCTAGGTTTTAGAGAAATCATCTTCCAGAGAATTTCTTGTAGCAATATAAAAAGCAAATGTGGCAAACTGAAATGGAGACTGCAAGTTCTTTAGTTAAAAAATGAAAATCTTCTTATAAACTCTATTGTAGAAACTTTACTCTATGCTTTGCACTTAGCCATGGAATCAGAGCATTTTTCATGGCCTAACAGCCTTGGTTGATCCTGTTTCACCTCCAGTCATGTTCATTATATTCGACACCTCTTTCGCTTCCTGAAGCCTTAGCATAACTATTTCTCCTTAGTCCCTTATACTGACCTTGTTCACTCAGTAACAATACTTCCTACTTCTTTACACACTCAACTTTCCCTCATACCCCTTACTGTCCCTCTCCATGGCACCAACCAGAACTCATGCCCCTCCTTCTATCTCCCTAACTTACACAGAATTTTCCCACCTTGTGACTATAAAATTAACAGCAACAAATTACCTATATTGGCATAATCAAGTTCATGTCCTTCTTCAGAATCATCACCTCTTTGAATACGTTGATGGCTCCATCGATCCACCACCAGAAAAGATCCTTAGGATGCACAAAGATAAATCTTGAATATGACAAATGGAAAGCAATAGACAGCAGGTTATACTCACTACTGATTTCCTCTTCGTCAGATGATGCTCGCGGTGTTTTCATTGGTAAAAAATAGTACTCGACGTCTGGGAAGCCTTGGAATGTGAGTACAACCGTGTTGGCCCTTCTCATTAATTTAGTATAAAGGATGAATTACAACAAATATAGAGAGAAGCTCTCCCTGTCAAAGATTATGCACGCCATTTTCTTTCTATTGTGGATTGTCTTGCAGCTCTCGGTCGGCTAGTTGCACAACTTGACCAAAGCCATTGGTTTCTCAAGGGGCTTGGTCCAGATTTCTCAGCCTTCGCCGCTTCACGGTTGTCGCAGTATCCTTTCCCAACTGTTCGGGATATCATCAAACGCGCTTGAAACTTTTAGGCGCTCTATCTCCAAATTATTCGCGATGGATCAACTCTTGTTATGGCATTTGTTGCCTCATCTAGTCAGCGCCTCCCATACGGTGCCCCAACAACTACATCACATTATCCTTCTCAACCACCAGGAGCAAACTCAAACCCCAACATCTCCCCCGCATACACTCCACCATTAGCCCCCAGTCCGACTCCAGGAAATCAGCCTCATGACAATTTTCGGGCATCCAATCTAATCCACTACAGTTCTCTGCTCAAAACCATAATTGGCGAAACAGCTTAAATCTGCCAATTCGCGGTCAAGGTCACAGAAATCAGGAGCCTAGGTGCTAAATTTGTGGGCAATACGGGCATTATACGGACATGTGTCAATCGAGTTGCACTTCACTCACCTTTCGAGGCACCATAGCTCAGCGCACATGGTAGTCATCGCGCTTATTTCACATACTTCCACGTATCTCCTATAGGGACATGGACAAGGAATTTGTCCTCAACAACAACAATCGCCTGGGCCGGCCCATTGGTTTTCTTCAGAACAGATTTCTGCACCCCACTATACTATTATTGGTTCTCCTATGGTGTCCCATCACTCTAATCAAATCCCTTCTCAAGCACCTTCAGCAATTGGGCCCTTCAACGAACAGACTAGCCCATTTAATCCAGGTGTACTCACAACTTCACCTTTCGGCCCTATTCGGCCACCAACCTGGTTTGTTAGTTCAAATACTACGGGGCCTCCATCTGTAGGTAGTTTTCCATGATTGCTAACTAGCTTATTTGGTCCGCCGCCCTCCACACCTGCTAGTGTCTCTGGACACAGGGGCTTCCGCTCACATGACTCCATCACCCACCAGCCTTGACAAAGCAACTTCCTATATAGGTAACGCCTGTGTTATAGTTGGTAATTGTGCCCCCTATCTATTACTCATATTGGAACCGCTTCTACTGTGCTACCCTTGCTAGACGTTCTTGTCGTTCCTTCACTTACTAAAAATCTTTTTTCGATTAGCAGACTCACTAGTGATTTCTTCCTTGCAATTACACTTGTTGATAATTTCTTCGTTATTTAGAGTTGTCACACGGGATAGGTGGTGGCAACCGATAAACCTGATGGTGTCCTATATGTACCAGAACGCAGTATTCATGATTTTGCTACTTCACTTTCATCTTGCCAATTGTGTAGTTCATTTGATTTATGGCATGCTAGGCTTGGACATGCATCATCTAACATTATGACACTATTAAATCGACAAGGACGTATTTTGCTCACTAATTCTTCCTCTTTCCTCTTTATTTGTGTGTCTTGTGAGATGGTTAAAAGTCATTGTCTTCCCTTTGAATCCAATGATAAACGTGCCACCAAAATGCTTGCTTTGATTCACTATGATCTTTGGGCACCTCCCCAATTGTTTCCCTGCATGGATATCGATATTACGTAATTTTTGTTGACGATTATTCACGTTTTACTTGATTTTATCCTCTTAAAGATAAATCTGATTTTTATGATACATTTGTTCATTTTCATATATACGTTGAAAAATAACACTGCAAAAAATTTCAAAGTGATGGTGACAACAATTTATTAATCATCGTTTTTAGAATTTTCTAAGTAAGCATGGCATTCATCACTTAGTCCCATGTCCTTACTCACCTGTACAAAATGGTCGTGCTGAAACGAAAGCTCCGCCACATTACTGAAATGGGTCTCACCCTTCTCTTTCACTCGCATGTTCCTCTTTATGATTGGGTTGTTGCGTTCAGTACTGCCACTTATATCATTAATCTGTTACCATCACCTCTTCTGCAAGGTATCTCTCTCTTTGAGCTATTTTATCACTCTCCTCTGCGCTATGAGCATTTCATCCTTTTGGATGTCATGTTTTCCCGTGTTTATGCGACTATGCCCCTAACAAGTTTTATCCTCGAAGTTTTCCATGTGTCTTCCTTGGTTATAGCTCGTCACATGAAGGATTTCGTTGTCTTGATATCTCCTTTTCTCGTCTCTACATATCATGACATGCTCGTTTCAACGAAACTTGTTTACCATTCCATTCCTCTTCTCCTCTTCCCCCACTCTCCGATCTTGACATCTTCGCATTTCTTGAACCTTCAAGACATCAAACATTCCTCCTATCGCACCGCCTACTCCAACTTCCTCCTTTATATCTCCTTGCTCCCTTTGCTCAATACCACCTGACCCTTCAGCCTCTACTTCGACCTCAGAACAAGACAATCACTCTTCTTCCATATCATCGTCCCTCAATGCTAATTCGGATTCTGCTTCTCAACCCACCACTCAACATTTTACCATCCCAGACGAACCCTCTGAATCCTTAATACCCACTCACTCTCATCCCATGATTACCCATGCCAAAGATAGAGTATTTCATCCTAAGATAATTGTAGAACTGCACCACTGTCACTCTGGACTACTTACCGCTCTTTTGGCTTCCGCTCAACCTCATGGCTTTCGTTGTGCCGCCAAAAATCCTGCATGGATCGCTGTTATGGATAAAGAAATTGTTGGTCTTCATCAAAATAAAACTTGGGTCCTTGTTCCTCATTCTTTTAATGTAAATGTCGTTGGATCTAAATGGGTCTTTCGCACTAAATATCTTTCTGATGGCTCTATTGAAAGACTTAAGGCTCGACTAGTTGCACAAGCCTTTACACAAGTCACAGGACTTGATTATTTCAATACCTTCAGTCCAGATATTAAAGTCACCACTGTTCACACTATTCTATCTATTGTTATATCTCGTGTGTGGCCGCTACAACAACTTGATGTGAATAATACCTTCTTGAATAGTGAATTAACTGAGAATGTCTACATGTAGCAACTTCCTGGTTATATCCATCACTCTATCCTTATCATGTGTTGTCATCTCAAGAAGGCTCTCTATGGTTTAAACAAGCTTCGCCCGCCTGGTTTGAGAGATTTAGCACCTTCTTAAGAACTCTTGGATTCGTCTACAGTCTTGCTAACACTACTTTGTTTATCTTTGCTCGAGACTCTGACATGATATATCTGCTTCTCTATGTTGATGATATCATTATTACTTACAGTAACTCCACGCTTCTCGATCGCTTTGTCATTCGTCTTCATCGCGAGTTTGCACTTAAGGACCTTGGTTCTCTTAACTACTTTATTAGCTTGGAAGCAACGACTACTTCTGATGGATTATTTATCAATCAAGCAAAATATGCACATGACATCTTAGTTCGAGCTCAACTTTTAGATAGTCGACCTGTCCATACTCCCATGATGATCTCCCAGTATCTTTCCTCGGATGGAAATCCACTTTTGGACCCTACTCTTTATCATTCCCTTGTTAGTGCCCTTCAGTATCTTACTATTACTCATCCAGACTTATTATATGTTGTTAACTCTGTTAGTTAGTATATGCACTATCCTACAGAACTACATCTTCAGGCAGTCAAACGCATTCTTCGTTATGTAAAGGGTGCACTGACTATGGGACTAAAGTTTATTTTTTCGTCTATACTTTGATCTATTATTGCCTATTCGGATACTGACTGGGCTAGTTGCCTCGACACTCGTCATTCCACATCAGGCTTTGCTATCTTTCTAGGAGATAATTTAATCTCTTGGAGTACCAAAAAAATTCTATTGTATCTCGATCCAGTTGTGAGTCAGAATATCGTGCTCTCGTACACACCACCGCCGAGGTCTTACGGCTCCAACATTTTTCAAGATTTTCATGTGTCTCTACCTCATCCTCCAGTTCTCTTGTGTGATAATAAAAGTGTCATTTTCCTCAGCACCAACTCGGTTACTCGCAAAAGGGCTAAACATGTTGAATTAGATTATCATTTCATCCGAGAACATGTCGACGTTGGTACCATCTCCACCCATTCTGTTCCCTCTCATCTACAATTCGCAAACATTTTCACAAAGAGTCTACAAATTGATCTTTATCAGTTCTTAAGATCCAAACTTCGCGTGGTCCTCCACCCAACGCTCAGCTTGCGGGGGGTATTGATGGTACTACTGATACTACTAAAATCAAAGAAAATTACAAACATGCAGCCAAAATCTTTGACCAAAAAGAATACACAATTGAAGACATTTCAGCCACTCAACAACAACAATCCCTTGGCACATCTCACCCACAAATGCAGGCGTCGCCATCACCAAATACATGCATAAGACAATCACCTTCATAGCTCTACCTGCAACCTTCCTCACAGTCAAATTCTCAAGCATGTAGTAGCACAAAAAATCCCCGAAAATATGCAGAACATCTTCAGAGAAATATTGTAAGCCATCACTCAAAACCTTCCATTGAACTCACTATATAAAAAAATATCAATTCTAGGTTCTAGAGAAATCATCTTCCAGATTCTTTGTAGCAATATAAAAAGTAGTCGTGGCAAACTGAAATTGAGACTGCAAGTTCTTTAGTTAAAAAATGAAAATCTCCTTATCAACTCTTCTCTATTGTAGAAAATTTACTCCATCCTTTGCACTTAGTCAAGAAGGACTTCCAAACCATTATTCTTCAAACTATGTTCTGCAGCTTTACAAACAATATCTATCATCTTCTCCAGACGGTCTGCCTTGTCGATGAATATGTCGGGGAGTGAGTGTAGAATTTGTTCATACGCCTTAGTGTGGGGACTCTCAATATTGAATTCTGATAAAAAAAAAATTGGATGTCGATTATGAATCTTTCGTCTCAAGTTCCCACAGCCTCATACTCCTAATCCTCTGTAGCTGTAAATAGACAATCCATTAACTCAAGACAAGAGCTTTATCAGTAGTTATTGAGCTATCCCTCAGTGCTGCCACAATCTTAAGCAGAATTGTGGAACGATCGCAATACATCCAGCAACCCATCATCAATCAGCATTGAAGCCAAATGAAGATGATGAGTTTACAGGGAATTCGATGACCAATAAGAAGATAGAGTTCAAGAGTCCAGGATTCGGCCACGTGGAGCAAACCAAGCTCTATGATCCAACATGAATACAGTCGCCACACGATTACTTTAGTGAACTAGCATTTTTGCTCTGTTGTACAAATTTAATGTATAAATAGTGAGCAGATCGAGAGAAAGCGGTTAATCGAGATTGTAAAAACAGTTATTCTAATTTTGAAAGATGGAAATTGGGGAAAACATCCCATGAAAATTCTCTCGTGCAATTCTTGCTAATTTCTCAATTCATTAGAAAAATTATCGAACAAATCATAGGTTCATCACGACAAAATGGTAACAAAGCAGGTTTGAGCGAGGAAACATCATAGAATCTGGATTTTGTTCGATACATTAACAGTTTTTGAATGGCAATCACGAAAGAGGAGCGTGAGGAGTTGCTAGCGATGAAGCGCAAGCAGTAGCAGGATGATTTGATGAAGGAACTGTTAGTTAGTGACCTAGAGCATGGTGCTCTTGTTAGTTTCATGTATATTGAATGATGAAAATCATTTTGTTCTTGAAGTTTTGTATATATATATATATATATTATGGATCATTTGGGTTGAGGACTCAAATTGTGAAACTCCATAATTTAATCAAGACTCTAAATTAGTACCTAGTCTTAAAGTCATTAGCAAGGGAACAACTAGATGACTAGATCGACTTGCATGTAGATTAATGCATGATCATGTTTCACAGATCATTGATACGAGGTATATATTTAATCACATGAAATACGAGTGTACGTGGTACATGACTATTGGACTTGACCTACATTGACTTGCTGGATGGCTTGTATTTTGTGTCATCAGCAAAGTCATATAGTATTAATTCAGTTATCTGAGATATTCATAATTCTTAGTGATCAATGTGTATTTCATGAGGTGATCAAACGTCTTTTTTGACTGAGGAGATATAAAGGTAAATTTTCCGAATAGGCATGATTCATGCTGGAAGATATGGAATATCAAGATGATACTTTTGTCCATCTCATCTTGGATGGGATTATTAATATCCCTGGGCCCCTTGATGCAGTAATAATTGTTACGCATGCATTTGTGATTATGGGATAGTCACATAGTAACAATTATGTACTGAAGATCAAGAAAATAATTAATGGTCAAGGATGACACATTGCTACACTTGACATTAATTATTGTATATTAAGTGATGAAAGAATTAATACTAAATGGGATTAAAGGATCACAATTTATCTATATTAGATCGGATCATAATGCATTGCTAGATGCCGTTTATGATTTATAAATTAATGAGATTAATATATTACCGATTTAGATATGGATCCTACTGGATCGCTCGGTTCGATGAACTGAAGCATACAAAAGTGTTTATGTAGGACATAATTAATTTTGTGAATGGATCGAGATCGGGTCGAGACGAATTAATTACGATTAATTTATTCGATAACCCGAATATGAGAAGAAATTGAGTGTTGGTGGGACCGACTCAATTTATGGCTATTAGGCTAGATTTAATCGAGCCCAAGGCGTGGAGGATGATAATTTGAGCCCAACTTGGATTATTAAAATTGGGCCCAATGGCCCAATTGACAAAAATTGATCACGTGAATTGAGAATTCACGTGAGATAAGGATTGAAAAAAATTCAAGAAACTTATGTCATCTTCCTTCCCGACTTCTCGAGAAAATCTCGACCGAAGAATTCCAAGAACGAGAAAGAATCGTTCTCGTCGTCGTGCCACCGAAAAACGAGTCTAGCAGCTCAGTCTTCAGTTTGCCGGGGAGTGAACACGGTAGAGGGCCTCTCCTTTGGGGCTTGTCGTGACCGATCCTTCACGGTTTCCGTTTGATTCGCACAGATTCTTCGACTCCGGCTCAATTTTGAGGTAAGTAAGCTACACCTTGCTCATAGAACATGAATCAAACGTTTTAGTGGCTCGATTTCACGTTGTTTTTGGATTTGAAAAGTTTCCAAATTTTTTTTCAAAATCGAGCTTGTATCCTACAATGCCTACTTCATCATTTTCTACCTCTAGTTCCATCCTTTTCAGACTCTCCATAATTTTCCTTTTCTGTGCTTCCAAGTCTTTCGGTTCAGCTTTGATTCACTTCCTTATCTCCTCTCTTACTCTTTTGATTTTCTCTTTGATCCTGAACCCTGCATAGCCTCCAATTTACATTTCTGACCATACTTTTTCCACTAGTGTCTTGTAATCTGCTAATTTTAGCCAATAGTCAAGAACTCTTAGGCTGCGTTTGGTAGCCGATTTATGGGCGGATTAAGTCGGGTAATCGAGTGTTATCCGACTTTACCCGACTTTATCCGGCATTTGGTGCACACGCACTAAAAAACGTCAGGCCCGAAGGATTGCGTTCGGGCCCGGATTACTGCCAGTTTTCTCTCTCATTTTTTGTCCGCCTTTTTTTCGCCAGATTGTGAAACCCGCCCAGAAGCCGGCCTGCAGGATTACCAAAATACCCCTCCTTTACCCTTAATTTACGACAGGTCCAGGTATATATATGTTCTACCCTAATGTTTTCTCCATCGCCATTCGCTCACAAACAGAGAAGCGGCCCATTCTTCCGATCTGCCCGCGACGAAACCGGCGACCCACTCCACCGCAGAGACAAAAAAGGTTTGGTTTTCTTGTTTTCGATTTTGAGTTCATTTTCGTCTTGCATTCTTCTTTAAACTCTGTTTATTATTCCTGATAGTTCGATTCCGAGTTTAGGTAAGCATTTATTGGTTTTCGATTTCGATTTCGATTCCGAGTTCGAATTAGGGTTATCCATTTTTTCTGTTTTCCTAAAACTTCTATCAACAGCAGCTCCCATTCTTCAGTTAGGCAGAGTTTAGGGGTTTGCATTAGGGGTTCCAATTTGTCATCTTGTTCGGGTTTCAAATTTA
>JAOWBN010247716.1:0-11758 GCA_028565015.1 Pinguicula moranensis | reverse complement strand
ACCTTGGCAAGCAATACAATAGAAGTAGTATTTACCGCCTTGAATATCTCACCAGAATAATAAAATTCCCGCAAGAACGCAATATATTCGCCTTTCATAACCTCCCAATGAGTCTGAAGGAAATGAAAGTTTACTCCATCAGGGCCCGGACTCTTCCTTCCTGAACAAGACATCAAAGTAGCATATATCTCATCATCACTGAACTCCGCTAACAAAATATTGTTATCCTCAACGGACAAAATATGCTCACATGGAATAATAATAATCGGCCTATCCACAAAAGGCTCAGCAAAATGATTTCTGAAATGAGTCAAAATACCCTGCTTCACACCGACTACATCTTCTTTCCAAATACCATCCAAAAATAAGCCGTGTATTTCATTACGAAAACGACGATAACGTACACGAGCATGAAAGTACCGAGTGTTACCGTCTCCTTCGCAAATCCAAGAAGATCTAGATTTCTGAAATATAATTGAAGCCTTTCGCTTCTGAGCTTGCTGTAATTCAACCAAAGCCACTTTCCTGTCATTTATTTCATCTTCTGATAATGCTCTAGTCTCCCCTATGTTGTCAAAAAAACGTAATCTGTTGGATATCCCATCAATAACACGGTCAGTCACTCCAAACACATCATGATTCCAAACTTTAAGAGCCAACCGCAAAGCCTTTAGACGACAATGTAGAATATAAGACTTACTTCCTGTGAAAGACATATTTTTCCATGTATCCTCGACGAAAGATAAAATACCTGGGTGAGACTCCCAAGCATCCAAAGTTCGGAACATCTTTGGCCCCCAATTCACTTTATTCGTCAACAACATAATAGGACGATGATCTGAAATACATCTATCAAAAGCAATCTCCTTCAAATCTGGCCATAAAGAAACCCAACTATCTGAGAGGAGGAACCTGTCGAGACGACTCGCACTAGTCCCTCTCCCATTTAGCCAAGTATATGAAAATCGCTGCAGAGGAAGATCAATCAGAGCATTATCAAGAATAAAATCATTAAATTCGACCGTGTCCACCGATGGAAGACCATGATAATTAAGTCGCTCCGAGATAGATCTGACAGAGTTGAAATCACCAACCACACAAATAGCACATGAGTCAGCTTCCTGTATCATGCTCGAAAGATATAAACGCAAATCACGTTTAGCAGAAGGAACAAATGGAAAATATACATTAATCACCAATAATTTAGCCTGTGTTGCTGTCCAAATTCCTTCAACTGCAATGATATTCGTGGAGGATTGAACATTTGAAGCCACAAATAGTTCTCCATTCCATATTGATAAAAGACCACCTGCCTGTCCAACAGAAGGACTCTCGGCCCACTGAAACCCCTGTCCACTCCATAACTTTCTCAGAATCAATCTATTTGCACAAGTAGTCTTGGTCTCTTGTAAACATAGAAAATCAACAGAATTTGTATATGCTAGATTATTAATTGCACTTACCCGACCTGGGACGCCAAGCCCCCGAACATTGATAGACATAATCTTCATTTATCAACAGTAGTAATCACGTTCACTGCCTCCTCATGGACATACATCGCCTCATCTCGTATCTCCATATCAACCAATCGAGATACCATAATATCATCAGATAAATCACTGACCAATCCCATAGACTTCCCCATCTCCCATGTCCTCGCCGCCTCCTCAGCAAGTCTCGCTGATCTTCTTGTAGAACCAATACCTCTTCCTTGTACAAAATCAGCAATGTCCTCCATAGATGATGGAGGTCCAAAAATACTTTCTTCAATTAGTACAACATCCAATTTTTCTTGCACATCTCTCTCAACAAATTTCTTTATCGGAGCATCATACGGCTTTTGCTTACGGTGTGCCTTGTATGGTTTCTTAGATTTCAGCTTACGAGACCCCTCAACCCCCACAGCATGGATTAGCATTTCATCCACACGTTCTAACAAAACGTCTGATGATGATTGATTCTTTCCAGCCTTCAAGTTATCAGCATCAGTCTCTGGACACTCCGCAGTACACAACCTTTGAACTCCATTCGCCACATGATCCATCAAAGTACTGTCAACCGAACACTCAACTGATTTTGTAGATGAAACACACAATGTCCGAACAACATCAGACATTAAAATACTAGGCATATCATTCAGTTGCACCGCTGGAGTATCAACCAATAACTGAGCAGAAGATACATGTTTCTTCTCACACACTCCAGTATCACTTTTCTTTCCCTCATTAACCTCCAAGCAATTCACCACCTTCCCTGTTTCCAGCACATGACCAACACCCAACACACCCTTCATATTCCTTCCATCCAACGGCCGAGTACGTTCCCACCGACGACTTACCCCCCGTTCCTCAAACACACAAACTGAAAACCATTCATCTTTTAACTCCACCTTTACACTTTCATTAATAACACTTGTAGTATGTACCCGGACAAGCATACGGGCGCGATTCATCATAATGCGTTCCTCCGTAAATGTATCCAATCTCAAGAACTCACCAAATGACTTAGCCAAGTTCTTGAAAAAGTCTGGATACCAACAATACAACGGCGTCCCCTTTACCTGCAACCCCACATCACGAGTCCCACTAGCTCCTCCACGGTGCCAAGGTCGAATACATGATAGGCCAAGAGCTTCAGCCAATGTAGATTCCTCTTGAAGCCTAATTTGAAGCAACCAAATTGACACCTCAAGGAAAGAATATTGACACGATCTCTCGATCTATCTCAGTACTGAAAACATAAAATTATGTAGGTTCATTAGAACATGTAACATACTTTGTTCCTGCAACCGCTATGGCATTTCAACTCACCCATAACCGGGTCTTTGCTTTGATAAACTCCATTAGGTTCATCCTCAACACTTGCTGATCTTCTGGTGAGAAAATGTGTGATGTGTCTGCCGCATCATCCTTGGACTGCAGGTCAAAAGGTGTGGATGAAGAATGCGCTTGTGCTGATGGTGCTGCTATAGAGACAGACATAGTAGTTGCATCATCACCAGGAGAAGATGTAGTAGTTGTGTCAACACCTTCGCAAGCTAAGTGCGGAATTGTAAACTACGTGAAACTTGGATCGAAATAACACGGAATGAGAACATAAAGTAAAGCAAGAGAAGAAGTAAAAATGAATGGCAATTAAACCAGGGGAGAAGAAACAATTGGAGAAATAAGATGCTGTCGTCGCTCCAGCGGACTAGCGAAGAACTAATTTAAATAACTAAAAAGTAAATAAATGACTGAAATTAAAGAAATAATTGAAAGGAAAAGCCTCATGCCGCCGACGCAACGTCGCCATCAAGGGGCGGTATAGGGTGAGCAGTAAGGGGCAACTGATTAAATTCCTGAAATTTAAATAAATGACTAAAAATAAAGAACTGAAATTTAAATAAATGACTAAAAATAACTAAATATTTTGTCCTTTGGTCCAAGGGGAGGTTAGACCTCAACAGCTATGGCCCAACAGTAGAAAGAAATTGATGGCCCAATCGAGAAAAATCCCATAAGTGATGTCGGCCCAGAAAATAAATCAAGACCAGTAGCACAAGAAAATATATCTGCAACCCAGTTTAATGAAATGTGCCCAACAAAATTCAGCCCAAAGCTCTAGTTGATATTGCAGAATCGGCCCACGAATTGGATTTAATTTGCCCATCAACTGAAAGGGCCTTCCTGCATTCCTTAATCCAGGACGTATGAGGCCCAATTGGAATAAAATCCAACGAGCCCAACAAATCACACCAGATCAGATCTCGACGTTTTTGTCTCTTGATACCAGATCTTAACCTGAAATCTTTTAGGGGAAAGAAATTAGATCGATCGTAATCTTTGGAATCCGAGCAGCTTTCAAAGATGATGAGTGAGAATTTGGAGGAAAAAAGGAGGCGTACGCCTCTGACATGGAGTAAACGAAATTTGCGGCAGCGGAGGGCTTGGAGAAAACTAAGATGGTGGCGAAGAAATTCAAGAAAAGGGTGGTCGGCGACGTCCACTAGCCCAAGCTCAAGTGCAACACGAGCAAGATCTTCCAGAAGAAATAAGGTTTCTGATACATGCAGTTGTATTACCGCATCGGCTTCTCCTTCAGTTCCTTCCATCAATTGCAATTTTGTTTGGGCTTATGATCCCATGTTGTGAAAGTTTTCCTTCTCCTATAGCCCCAGGGAATACATCATTCGACGTCATATCTGGGATTCAAGCCGATCTTATTACTATGTAACTAAGGGCAGGCCAAGACCCTCAGTGCTAATGTGTGCGACCTTAGCTCATCCGTTTGATCCTACAATGCTGAGGTAGTCCACGGAAAAATTCTCCTGAGAAATCATTTTCTATCAGAAATAGTGAAAAGGTGGTTCCTCGCTACCTTAGTGCTTCCTCTGATTCTTGACATGATTTCTGGTCAGAATCTTGTCTTGGTTGAGCTCAACACCAGTCCAACTGTCAACACCATAAAGGCTCACGATAGCATGGGCATCTCATATGAGCCCGACCCTCTAGTTCAAACAAGCAGAAGCTTTAACATAGTTAAGGATGCAGAATAACAGTGGAAGTATTAACAGAACGGGGAAGAATAGAAGTTACAGAAGACAAACAAGATTGAGAGGAAGCTAGGAAAAACTACAAAGAAAAACAAAGAGGTACAGCAAACCCCTTTGGTTTAGGCTCTGATACCATGACAATCTCCATGAAAAAATCCATGGAGGTTTGAGAATTTTGAACACAAAGATTTTCATATCTCTCACTTGTCTTCTAACGTCGAGTTACATACTTTTATAGGTACATTTGCTAGATTGTTGTGTTTTCTAGAGTCTTTTTATTATTTAAACACTGTGCACTTTTGACAAATGTCACAAAACGTTCGAAATGTTTTTGACATGTTTTTGTCATGTGTTCTCTTACAGATATATGCCTCGTGGATGGTTAGGCAGACATAGAAATCTCGTATATTCGTTATATCTCTTATATTAAATGAATAAACACGTAGCCTATTTATAGGAGTTGAAAACATTTGTTTATTCAGTATATAAACATTACAAAAATGTTTATAACAATTTCAAATAGTACTTTGCTATTTGAACACTGTGCATTTTTGACAAATATGTCACAAAACGTTCGAAACATTTTTGACATGTTTTTGTCATGTTTTCTCTTACATTTTTCATTTTGGCTCCCTCGCCCCCATAATATATTTTGCGCGGTGTCTCTTTTGATCCTGGACTCATTCAAGCTGTGTAGTCAATCCCACTCAACAAGCATCTCTCAACTCATGTATTTTGTAAAGTTCCTCTTGAATAAAGCTGTCATAACAGTGCTTCTAATGTAATCAGACCTATGTTGATTCATAATAGATTAGGTCATCCTTCCTCTGAAGTCTTGAATCGTCTCAATCAATGTATTACCAATGCTCCAAAAACACTGAATGATTTTCACTGCTCTGTGTGTCCACGTTCTAAACAAGCTTGCCTACCTCATGTCCCAAGTTCAAGTAGATCAAAAGAATGCTTCGATCTACTTCATGCGGATGTATAGGGACATTACAAAATAGTTTCACTTAATAAGTGTCATTATTTTCTTACCATTCTAGATGATAAAAGTAAATCCACTTGGTCCCTTCTGTTCCATTCCAAGGATCAAATCCCTCAGCTCCTTTCCTCATTTTTTGCACTGATCAAAAATCAGTTTGGAAAAACTGTAAAAAACCTGAGAACAGATAACAGATCCGAGTTTGTGAATGAGCAATGTAAACAAATCTTTGCTAGCCTTGGTATCCACCATCAGTGAAGCTGCACATACACTCCACAGCAGAATGGAGTTGTGGAGCGCAGACACAGGACGCTTCTTGAGATAGCCAGAGCTCTGCTTTTTCAATCTAACCTCCCTAAATAATTCTGGGGGGAATCTATTCTTACAGCAACATTCCTCTTGAACAGGTGGCCTAGCCGAATACTAGACTGGCACTCACCCTATGAAATCCTCTATGGCAGCTTGCCTGATCTGTCATTCCTGAAGGTGTTTGGTTGTGTTTGTTATGCAGTAAACAAATGTCCACAGAAAGACAAGTTTGCACCACGGGCGTTAAGGGGCTATTTTGTAGGCTATCCAACTTCACACAGAGCATACAAAGTGTATATCCCTGAATTGCACAAAATTATCATCTCTCGTGATGTCACCTTTCAAGAAACTCTTTTTCACATCTCATCCTCACCACCACAACAAAACAGTTTTAATCATCCTTCTTCAATCTCTTGCCCCTCTACCAACTCACCTGATATTAATGACCCTCGCCCGACTCAAACAGCCTTGACTCCATCCCTCAGATCCATGATGATGAACCCTCTACCGTACCTCCTTCTCCACCTCCTCTGCGTAAGAGTGACAGAGATAGGCGTCCTTCAGTGTTGCTCAGGGACTTTGAAACATCATTCTAGTGAACATACTCTCATGCTTCAACCATACCTATGAGTGAGAACTATGTTTTTAACAATGCATATTGTGTTTTCTTGGCTAACTTGTCAATGGTTAATGAGCCAAAGAATTTCAATCAAGCAAGACAACAACAACACTGGACGGATGCCATGAATGCTGAGTTGCAAGCGCTGGAATCCAATCAAACCTGGGAACTTACCAACTACCACCAGGTAAACAGGCTATTGGTTGTAAATGGATCTACAAAACTAAATGCAAGACGGATGGTTCTGTTGAAAGCTACAAGGCAAGACTTGTTGCTAAGGGGCAACCAAGTCGAGGGGGAAGACTTCAATGAAATTTTTAGCCCCGTGGCTAAGGTAGTGACCGTGCGGATGCTTATGGTTGTTGTAGCCTCTCAGAACTGGCCTATACACCAATTGGATGCTAATAACGCCTTCCTTCACGGTGCACTTGATGAGGAGGTTTTCATGTATCCTCCACAAGGCTACCTGCGTGCAAAGAAAGGTGATGTGTGCCTACTGAAAAAATCGTTGTATGGACTCAAGCAGTCTTCGAGGCAATGGAACATCCAATTCACATCCGTGCTCCAGCAATATGGCTTCTCACAGTCCTATCATGACCCCTGCCTCTTTGTTCTCCATCAGGATGAGTATCAGCTTTTCCTAATTGTGTATGTAGATGACATTCTGTTGACAGGAACATGTTTGTGGCAGTTACAGAGGGTTAAGTCCTATCTCCATCAAGCCTTTACAATTAAAGATCTTGGAGAGGCTACTTATTTTCTAGGTATGGAACTTGCAAGATCACTGGACGGTCTATACATCTGTCAGCAGAAATATCTGCGAGAGCTCTTACATGACACTGGATATGCTGATTGTATCCCTGCCTCTACACCGCTTCCTCCGGGAATAAAATTTACTGCCATAGGAGATTATGCCTCTCCTCTATACCACAACCCAGCCAAATACAGACGGCTCATTGGAAGGTTGCTCTACTTAAACTATACACGGTCGGATGTCACATTTGTAGTGCAACAATTGAGCCAATTCATGCAGTCTCCTCACGACTCACACTGGGCAGCTGCTACACACCTCCTAAGATATCTATCTGGGCACCGTACTGTCGGCTTATTCAACAAAGCGCATAGCCCTATCATGCTACGTGCCTTTTGTGATGCAGATTGGGGAACATGTAAAACAACCCGGCATTCGATTTCCGGTTACTGCATTTTCTCGGGGACAATCTCATCTCTTGGAAGACCAAGAAGCAGGCTACAATTTCTAGCTCCTCGGTAGAAGCAGAATACCGTACGATGGCTGCCACGGTTAGGGAAGTACAATGGATTCTCTATGTCCTCAAGGACTACAGGTTGTCACCGCCGTTTCCTCTGAATTTGTTATGTGATAGCAGGGCGGCGATCGCCATTACTGCAAACCCTGTATTTCACGAACGAACTAAGTACATCGAGATCGATTGCCATGTCGTTCGTGATCAGTACAAAGCCGGTGTCCTACTCCCTCTCCATGTCTCCTCCACTCAGCAAGTTGCTGACTTACTCACAAAAAGCTTACCTGCAATTCCTTTCACTAATCTCCTCTCAAGATGAGCTTGTGGAACGCTCCTCTTGAGGGGGTGTTGAAGTTGTCACCTGCGGTCATAGCTGAAGAAAGCTCCGTTGATCTGATGCAGTGCACACAACAAGAAAAACAGAGCAATGAACAGAGCAGCGAAGAACATAGCTCTTCTTTCATCCAGTTTCGACGGCAGCCGTTGGATCAAAAGATGGGAATTAAGTCGCAGCCGTTCGATCCACCATGACTAATTAGACAATAGTTATAACGTTTCTTTCTTTTATTTCTTACTGATAGACTGACCAATGTTTGAGCACCAAATGTGTAGTATATAAGCGACACACATGTTGACAAAAACCCAAAGGGGGAATAATACAAAAATCAAATTCCAAATCAACTGTGTATTTATTTATTTATTTATTTATTTATTTATTTATTTTTTTATAGGTAATCAGACGCGCAGACGCGTAAGGTAGCGGGACCCCCACACCTCTGACACTCCACCTAGATGGAGCCCTACCCTCGGTATCCTTCGGGCCCATTGGGCCCTCCGACTAATCCACGTATCCTGGCAGAGTTGGCTCACCTCCAACGGCAACCTGACGGATTCGAACCCTCGACCTCACTAGGCAAGCCCCGTGTGTCGAGTTCGAATACCGCCGGACCAACTCGCCCGGATCATCAACTGTGTATTTACTGTTCGTCTTCTTGGACGATTTCAAAAAGAAGAAATCGTTTACGTCTGTTTGTCCAGCGAGACAAACAGTTTCTCCAACATTTTTATTTCCACAGCTATCACGCACTAACGCTCACACTCACCTACCCACCCACACACCCGTCTCCTATTCCCTCAGTAAACAATGAGTAGAGTTTTCCAATGTGCGCTGCCTCCACACGGCAAAACAGACGACTTTTCTCGTGATATTTTCATGAAATAGGAAATAGGAAATAGGAAACTTGAGACCTTTCAAACCAAACCTAACATCTGGTATAGCGCTCACTTCTCAGTGTATTCAATGTTCAAATCGTTAATAATCAAAATGGGGTCTCAGCCAAGGGGGCAAGGGCCCCCCATCTTCAAAAAACTCTAAAATTGGGTCCCCTCGACTCTCTGTCCGCCACTCGATCCTACCCACTTGATACTGGTTTTGTACGGTGTATGAGGTAAAAATTTATGTCAGTAAGAACAAAGTACGAGGGCATTCGAATTTTATTGTAGCCTGGAGGCTGGAGCTGGAAGAAGAATAAAGTAATCAAACATATTCGGGGAAAGGCAAACCAACTACCCAGCTCTCGCAGCTTCACCTACTCAACAATCTCTATTTCTTGCATATATATATAGAGAGAGAGATATCAATACATACGTACACAAATACTGAAGCCGCAGGGGGCGGATTTCAGCTCAAGAAAAATGGAAGGAAAAAACTTCCTCCGATGCTCCCTCTTCATCTTCACCGTCGTCTTAGTTATGGTATTCACAATTTTCAATATCCCGATTCCCATAGCAAACAAGATGGACCTGATCGAGTGCACACACAACGATGCATGGTGTACATCGAAGATTAGAATCCTCCGCCGCCCGACCGCCGCATCCATCGGAGGTGACCACAAGGCGGATGTTCCCCACCACCCTCTAGACCCGCTGACACTCCAGGAGATGGGTAAAGTGCACGGGGTACTGAAATCGTTGTTTCACGAGAAGGTCTACTCCGTCCACTCGCTGGTTCTCGAGGACCCGGACAAGGAGGTGGTGCTCCGGTGGCGGAAGGGGGACGAGCTACCGACGAGGAAGGCGTCCGTCATCGCACGCGCCGCCGGGAAGAATTACCTCCTGACGGTAGACGTGGCGAGCGGTGAGGTGTTGGAGCACGACACCAGTCACATCTCCGGGTTCCCGCTGGTGACGCTGGAGGGTATGCAGGCGGCCATGTCGGCGCCGTTTAAGAGCGAACATTTCAACCGGACGATTGTTGCCAGGGGAGTTGATCCGAACTATGTAGCCTGCTTACCCTTCTCACCCGGATGGTTTGGTACGAAATCATTTGATTTTTTTTCTTTCAATTCAATTAAAACATTAATTTGGGTCTGAACAGGGGATTCGAAGTGGGCCATCAATTGATGCTAATGTACTGTGAATTTGCAGTTAAGATTGGAATCGTTGTTCATTCTTGTGTTTAATTTTCAGGCGAGGCTGAGGATGGGAGAAGATTAGTGAAGTTAGAATGCTTCACCACGAAGGACACCGCAAACTTCTACATGAGGCCTATAGAAGGCATCATCGTCATAACAGACATGGATACAAACGATGTTGTCGAAATTGTGGACAAAGGAAGACACATTCCAATACCAAAAGCAGCTGGGACAGATTACAGATTATCAGCTGAAAACGGACCGGTTTTCAAGCTCCCCAATCCCGTATCCATGGAGCAACCTAATGGACCCAACTTTGTGATCGAAGATGATCATTGGGTGAAGTGGGCGAATTGGGAATTCCACTTGAGACCTGACCCGAGAGCCGGAGTCATGATTTCTCGTGCCCAAGTTCGTGATTCGGAGACGGGAGTCCTCAGGAATGTGATGTACCAGGGGTTCTCGTCCGAGCTTTTTGTCCCATACATGGACCCTGAGGAAGCTTGGTACTTCAAGACTTACATGGATGCAGGGGAATATGGGTTCGGGCTGCAGGCCCTCCCCCTAGACCCGTTGAATGACTGTCCGAGGAATTCCAAGTACATGGATGCAGTGTTTGCTACTTCTGATGGCACACCTTATGTGAAAGAGAACATGATTTGCATATTCGAGAGGTACTCCGGGGATGCAGCATGGAGACACACTGAGAGCCCAATTACTGGCAGTATGGTAAAAATGCAGCTTCTTAGACCTGATTCATTTGTTATATGATGCGTATATATTGTTGCGGTGTTGAATATCTTTTACTCGGTGATAGATTCGAGAGGCGAGACCGAAGGTTTCACTTGTTGCCCGAATGGTGGCGTCCCTTGCAAACTATGATTACATAGTGGATTGGGAATTCCATGCTGATGGACTAATCCACATTAAGGTTAGTGAACTTCTATATGGGACTATAAACTGCATTCATGAACTTCGAACTGGGAATCTAAACTACATTCATGATCCTATAATCATAGCATTTACTGTACTATGAAATCAGTGACCGATTTACTGCAATATTTCTAGTTCATGGTCTTGCCACTTCTCACTTTGGACAATGAGTACTTGCTATTGTCGGAAGAATGGCATCCAAACGTTAATAGTGCAGCTCACAACAATGGCGTTATCTAGTGTTCGATTGCATTGAACTTTTGAAGGAACCTAAGATTAGGCTTGCTCTTAAACCTAAAATTAAACATAACACGAACTGTTTCAGTTTCTGGGTGCTTAGTTTCTTCACAGATGATGCTAGCTATGTCTCTGATGATTGATATCTCTGCAGGTTTCCCTGACTGGCATAGTTATTGTGAAAGGAACCTCCTACGTTAACACCAACCAAGTGAATGAAAATGAGGAGCTTTACGGTACCCTCTTGTCCGACAACATCATCGGAGTTGTCCATGACCACTACATCAATTTCTACCTCGACATGGACATTGATGGCCCGGATAATTCCTTTGTGAATGTTCATCTCCAAAGGGAATACACCAATGGGAAATCTCCTCGAAAGAGCTACATGAAAGTTCACAAGGAAGTTGCCAAGACGGAGAAGGAGGCACAAATTAAGTTGAAGCTGTATGATCCGTCTGA
>JAOWBN010247705.1:0-11759 GCA_028565015.1 Pinguicula moranensis | reverse complement strand
CCCTGATTCTCTGCAGTCATTTGTGACTTTTGGTAGATTCTTTGGTCTGCCCCGGTTGCCACCTGCTTTGCTAATTCATCCGCAATGCCATTGGCTTCTCTATACTGATGGAGGACATCCACACGAAGACCTGAGGCCAGCATGATCAGTTCCTCCCAGAAATCTCATAGATACCAGGCCTCGCATCTGTTTTGCTTTAGCCATTGACTTGTCGCCAGCCCTGTTCTTGACATATTCTCAGGCCCTCAATAACTGCTTGGATTTCTGCACTATTGTTTGTCCCTACTCCAAAACATTTAGCATAAGCTGCTTTGAGATTTCCTTGGTCGTCTCGGATGATCTCGCCTCCCCCTGAAGCACCTAGATTTCCTAGGCAGCTACCATCACAATTTAGCTTCATCCAACCTCGAGGGGGGAGGGGGAATCCATGTCACTGTTATGGACTTCCTTCATGGAGCCCTCACATCCTGAATGCCTAGCTCCTCCAGTATGTACCCTTCCCCCTGCAAGAAATAACAAGGATTAGCACAACTAAAAATATCATGAATAGAGGGACGAACCTGACTCCATATCTGGGCATCTGATGTCCGGACGCCATCATATCTAGCTCTGCATCGGTTCCACCACAAACACCAAGTAACAATGACCGGGGTGATCCCTACCAAGACTCCTGCGAGGGAATTCCTCTTGGCATACGAGAACCAGAATAGAAGTCTTCTTTTCCAGGACTGCCAGTTATTTCTAGGGATTCCCAAGAGAGCTTCCGCTCTTCTTCATACTGATCTAGCTATCTCACTGGAGTCGAAAACGTGATCCTCCGTTTCCAATGTTCTTTGCTCGCAGCAGTCACAAGCAGGTGCCATTTGGATACCTCTACGTCTTATGTTCTCATCCAACGGAAGGCATTTGTTCCATGTGCGCCAAGCGCATATAGCCATTTTGGGCGGCAATGCTCTATTCCAGATGTGCTTTAGCCACCAACTCTCGCTGCATAGGCCCCCTTTCCCTGACAACTTCCACAACTGAATTCATACTGAAATCTCCTTTTGTATTCGGCTTCCAAATCCACATATCCTCCTCGTGCTCTTCATGATTAGCAAGGATTTTCACGTTCTTGATCTCCTCGAAAATCTCCTGTCCCACTGCCTCCTGTAATTTTTCCAGTTTTAAACGATTGCCTTGCCATAAATCCTGCACTTATATCTCATTACATACCTCTCGAGGACATCGACCAGCTATGGGACCAATGCCTATCCATTTATCGAACCAAAAAGATGAGTTTTCTTTCCTCAAGATGATCTGGATATTCTCCACCACTTCGGCTTGCATGCTCATTGCATATTTTTGGAACCGGGAATCTCTACCTCGCACAGCTCTCATAAGAATATGTTTTCGTCGATTATACTTGGCCTTGAAGAATCTCACCCACATACTTGAGTGGATGATCATCTTATAGCATAATTTCATAGTCATCGCTTTCTGAATCTCCTTCAAATCCCTAATTCCCAAGCCACCTTCCTCACATGGCTTACAGATCTTGTTCCAACCTACCCAATGCAATTTTTTTTTTCCTTTTGTCTCGCCCCATAGGAAGTTTGCCAAGCTACGACATAGTTCTTCCATACAATACCTTGGCAGTCTCATGATTGCTAGGGTATGCATGGGAATACTAGACAGGACGTGTCTGATCAGGACGATTCCGCCAGCTTGGGACATTAGTTTTCCTTTCTATCTGACTATTTCGTTTGTGATTTTGATCATAAGCGGCTCCAGGGTTGCCCTTTTTAATCTACCCGTGTACAGTGGCGCCCCCAAATAGGATGTGGGAAATGAGCACACTTTGAAGCCTGTCGTCTGAATCAACACCCTCCTTCGTGCATTCCTAATTTGATTGGACATGAATATGCCCGACTTTTCCTTGTTCACCTTCTGGCCAGACCATGAACAATACTCCTCCAGGACCTTCATAAGGGCTAGGAGAGAGCTCCTCTCTTCGCTCAGGAAGCATATGATGTCATCAGCATACATCAGATGTGAGACGACAGGAGTTCCTAGAGGAAGGCTGAAATTCTTAATTTTCCCAATCTTTACTTCACGTAGTATCGTCCTAGAGAGAGTATCTTGCATCAAGATAAAGAGGTAGGGTGACAGAGGATCACATTACCGCAATCCCTACCCCGAAGGAAAAAACCCTAAGGACGTTCCATTCATCTGAATTGAGAACCATTGATTCTTTACACATCTCATCAGAATATCTCTCGTTTTATGATTAAATCTCTTTTCCTATAGTACCAACTCCAAAAAAGACCAACTGACTCTGTCATATGCCTTTGACATGTCCAATTTTATCATGATGTTTCCGCCCAACCTCTTGTTTTTAATACTCCGAGGTAACTCTTGAGCTAGGGTTATATGGTCGAAGATAGTTCTGCCTATTATGAAGCCTCCCTGCTCTTTAGTGAGTTTCCCAATCACTTTTGACAATCTACAGACTAAAACTTTTGCCGCCACCTTGTAGGTGATAGAGCATAGGCTAATTGAACGAAATTTATTGAAACAATCAGGGTCCTTTACCTTAGCCATAAGGGCTAGAATATTGGAATTAAAGAGAAGCGGAAACCTTGCCCCTGCAAAGAAATCTTGAATGGCAGCCACTAAGTCATTACTGGTAATATCCCAGATTGCCTTGAAGAATTCCGATCCAAAACCATCGACTCTGGGGGCACTGTCCCCTGGTATTGATCCTAACGCCTCTTTGATTTCCTCCACGGAAGGAGTTCTACATATACTATCATTCTCCTCCTGAGAAAGTTTGGCTTCGAACAGTCCGCTCATGTCCCTCGTCTACGGATCCTCATACTGTGCCTTAAGGAAATTAGTGAAGTAAGCTTTCGCCTCCTCATCCACATGCTTTGCCCCTTCAAGAATGCGACCATCTTAGAGAGCCATCCGATTAATAATGTTCTTGTTCCTTTTTTCGCATTGATCACCGCATGGAAAACTTTTGAGTTTTTATCTCCTCATTGAATCCAACTTTTCTTGGCCATTTGCACCAATCTAATTATTTCGCGCTCCTCCCATTCCCCTAAACCCTATGTTGGACTTATTATAAATACAACTTCATCATAATTTCTATGAAGAGATTTATCCACTGAAAGCTACATAGATAATTGAGAGAATCATGTAAACCCTTCATTTCTTCTTTCTGCAATCGTGTGGGAAGAGAGAACTTCTTTTATTCCGGCGTGGGGTAGGAGGACTTCCCAATTAGGCTTGAAAAATTCCAGAAACTGAATGAAGTTGAATGGGGGAAGGCGAAACTAGCAGTAGACAGAAGTAGATTGGATGCAAAAGATGCTATTCAATAGTGGTCTTATCTTATTCAGAGAGTATCGGCCGAACAGATGGAGGAGAAATCTCTTTGATGGTGCACCGCATATGGGTCAACCCATTATATAAAAAACCTTGGATGCAAAAGATGCTATTCAATAGGGGTCTTATCTTATCCAAAGAGGATCGGCCGAACGGAGGGAAGAGAAATCTCTTTGAAGGTGCACCACAGATGGATCTACCCATTACAGGAAATGTGAAAAACTAAGAATTTAAATGTCTCTGATTGAAAATAAAAATGGGCCTAAAAACCTTGTACTTTCTTCTCTCTCCATATAATGCGTTCATTCCACACATTCATCATAAACATTCCTTCAAGAAATTCATGGCTAATTCCTCCAACGCTAGTCGTCGCCTAATGCTTGCAGTGATTCGGCACAGCCGCTATCGTGCCACCACGGACAGAGCCAGGCACTGTTGCCTTCTTGCGCTTTTGCAAAGAAGAAGGTCTCTGAGTCCCCAACCCCAGCCCCCCACCTCCACCTCCACTGGTCCCTCTGAGACCAGAGGTGCTGGGTCACGTACCATGCCTCGACAACATTACAAGGTGTTCCGGTATGTAAGAAAAATGCCATTGATGAATCGGATTTATTGAGTACGATTTCATGATCTGTGATGGTATTGGTACGCTTGCCAACGATGCTGCAAGAGCGTACTAAAGAACGACATTGTCTTTACATGTTTGTTTATCTCTTTGTATATTAATTTTGTCTTTAAAAACGATGTTTGAAGTTTACCACTGAAAAACTTACTTGTGAGTGACAGATAAGTGCACGTCCAATTAATAATTAAAAATTTCAACTAATTCATCGGCAATTGCTTTTCATTATAAGAAGTTCACATCATATGATGATGCCAGTGAATGGTTTATCACCCGGTATAATTCTATAAAGGAATCTCTTTGAAGGTGCAACACAGATGGGTCAGCCCATTACAGGAAATCGTGGATGCAGAAGATGCTATTCAATAGGGATCTTATTATCCAGGGAGGATCGGTCGAACAGAGGGAGGAGAAATCTCTTTGAAGGTGCACCGCGGATGGGTTAGCCAATTACAAGAAACCGTGGATGCAGAAGATGTTATTCAATAGGGGTCTTATTATCCAGAGAGGATCGGTCGAACAAAGGGAAGAAAAATCTCTTTGAAGGTGCACCACGGATGGGTCAGCTCATTACAGGAAACCTTTGATGCAGAAGATGCTAATCAATAGGGGTTTTATCTTATCCAGAGAGGATCAGTCGAACAGAGGGAAGAGAAATCTCTTTGAAGGTGCACCGCAAATGGGTCTGCCCATTACAGGAAACCTTGGATGCAGAAGATGCTATTCAATAGGGGTTTTATATTATTCAGAGAGGATTGGTCGAACAGAGGGAGGAGAAATCTTTTTGAAGGTGCAGCGCATATGGGTCTGCCCATTACAGAAAACCTAAAAAACTGAGAATTTAAATGTCTTTGATTGAAAACAAAAATGGGCCCAAAAACCTTCTACTTTCTCCTCTCTGTATATAATGCGATCATTCCACACATTCTTCATAAAACATTCCTTCAAGAAATTCATGGATGATTCCTCTACGCCAGTCGCCGCCATCGTGCCACTGTGCCACCGCAGACAGATCCAGACATCGTTGGTTTCTTGCGCTTTTGCAAAAAAGAAGGTCACCAAGTCCCCCACCCCACCCCCGCACCTCTACCTCCATTGGTCCCTCCGAGGCCAGAGGTGTTGGGTCAGGTACCATGCCTCGACAACATTACGAGGTGTTCTGGTGTGTGGATAAAGAAAAATATCATTGATGAATCGGATTTATTGAGTACGATTTCGTGGTCTGTGATGGTATTGGATGTATGGTTGCCGACGATGCCGCAGGTGCGTACTAAAGAGCGACATTGTCTTTACATGTTTGTTTATCTCTTTGTATTTTAACATTGTTTTTAGAAAGGATGTTTGAACTTTACCACTGAAAAAGTTACTTGTGAGTGACACAGATAAGTGTACGTCCAATTAATAATTAAAAATTTAAACGAATTCATCAGCATCTGCTTTTCATTATAAGAAATTCACATCATATGATGATGCCAGTGAATGGTTTATCACCTGGTATAATTCTATAAAAGAATTGAATGAAAGTATCATCCAGTTTTTCGTTGATGCTAGTAACCCATATCAGTTCATAAGCAAAGTACTATGTCTTAAAGATGATGGTGTAGAAGTTCAATATTGTAGAATCTGCACTCACACATTTAAAAGTATAGTTAAGATATTGACACGATTTACGTTAGGAAGAAATGAGACGTTGAGGAAAATTTTAATTGTCTGAGTGTCTATTTATAGTACAAAACAAACTACAGGACACAAGTTGTTAAGTATTAAAAACACGACTATGACTTTTTGTCTACAGGATGAGTTTCAACACACTTCAATTAATGGTTTGATAGATCATTTACAAATACCTATTACACAAGATGCATCAGCAAGTGCATATAAGATCATGGCTTACTTCTTGTTAGATAGCAAGCTAGCTATGAAAACCGGGAAATTGGCTTGGATTGCTTGGCAAGAAATTACTCAAACCAAGCAATCAGGTGGCTTTGGTGTAAAGGAACTACAAAGCTTCAATGAAGCTTTATTCTGCAAGTAGGGGTGGCGGCTATTGCTAATGAACGGTGATCCTATCTGGTTGGAAGTCATTCAATAGAAATCTTGTTGCATAAAAACAAAGTTGCACTAGAGTACACAACGCACGTCTTATGGATCTGTCCATTACTGGAAATGAGAGTCAATACCTAATAGAAAAAGCCAGCTAACAAAGATAAAGAAAGCCCATCTCGGGATTTTTCTTACTCAATGAGAAGCCCGTTAACGTCAGCCCAACCTGCTAAACCAGGAGGCTTTAGTTGCTAGCCAGCCAGCCAACACACAATAGTTAGCCTAAGGCCTTTGACTTGCCCCCCACATATTACTACTACTAATGTAATATGCAGAATTGATAGATCGGAGAGCTTGGGATGGCAGTTAATTTTTCATCAGCTCGTAAAGATGCTCGTACATTTGTGTTTTGTACTTACCTTAAGATGTTTGTCGTAATGCAGAGTAGAGGAATTACCCCTCAATGGAAGCGGCAGCATTGACTTCCTCGATTTTGTGGGACATCCTGATTTGTTGCAGCAGCTTTCTCCTAAGTTGGAACGCATTTATTGGATATTCTTTGTTATGATACTTGAGAATGAGATTGCTGCATGCAAAATTATTATGCAATTCATGGTCTATTTTGAAATGAATTTGGCTCATCTATCTTTTTGATGTGTAGTGTAGCAATTGATTTTGTGGCAATTGGTGATTAGACAGCTATTGTATTGCAAAAAACATTGAACTTTGAGCCCAATGATGGATTATTGTATTTGAGAGATAGCGTCATTGTCTTTACATGTTTTTTTATGTCTTGGTTGATTTGTAATATAGGGTTGTGGTCTTAGATCATCCCAAGACTGCACTAGAGATGTTGGGATCGGGGATGTCTACAAGTGGTAATGTCGTTAAAGTTATAGATACAGAGAGGAGTGCGGCCACTATTATCTATGATTATTTCAAGCAGCAACTCCTCTTGGGTGGGCACTGAACAGTGAAAAGACTCCCGTTGTGGAATTTCGGAGAGTGAGGAGGCTATTTGAATATATTGAGGATGGAGATTTGTGAAGGTGGCATTTTAGTTAATTTCCAGCTCCTCTCGTTGGACATTGAGTCAGTAATAAGCCAAGTCATGTCAAGTTTAGCGCAGAAACAGAGACTCATAGATGAGATTCTTGAGAAATCATATGATATTGGACTTGGTGGTGGAGCTTTTGGACGTTGCCTGGTAAACTAACTTGGTTCATTTTTTTACTGCTGTGTTTACTCGAACCAGTATCATTCCAAGAACTCTTTTTCTTGCCAATTTAAACTGCTATGTTATCTCTAGATTATAGCTGTTTATATTATGAGCTTTACTCATTTCACCGTATCAAACTCAAGTCTTTAGTCTTCCAATGTCTATGTTATGTTGAAATGTCTCCTGGATCACCTATCTGATATGAAATTTACTAAAATACCCATGGGCCTGATTACCTTTTTTTTTAAATAGAGTTACTGCATAAATAAAAGGATAGCCCCGTTAATGGCCGGGAAGCCAGTACAAAAACAAACAAACCAACAACTATCTATGTTGGCTTCGACGCCCGATATATCCCATATAATAATCATCAAATTTAATCGGACGTGATGATGCACGTGTGGAGTTCTTTCCTTTTCCGGCCTTTCTTTAAAACTGGAGATCAATATCAGAGTCATAAAGTTTCATATGCCCTCTCGAATATGCATTCTCTTCTCCCGCAGACCCTACACGCCATTCATCTTCTTTCTCTTGGTGGATCGGGGAGGCTGATAATTCCTGTACTGTGCCTTCTTGCGTCAAACTTTTGTCATTTTTGGCCCCATTTTCTCGCCCGTTCTCCCTGACTCGATTCAACCAATTTTGCAATGTTTCATCATCCTCACTTTGATATATTGTTTCATATCCTTGAAACCAATCTTCTTCTTGAAAAGCAGGGGCCAACTCCCGTATGCGCCCAAGTTCATCGCTAGTAAAGCCCATTGCTTTCATATCAAATCCTTCTCTTTTATTTCGGTTCTCATTCCCACATTCGGCCATCTCAGCTTTTTTACCACATGATTTAAGAGAGATGGAAAAATTACCTCTTCCTTTTTTCTTTGATTTTCCACCGCTAAGTCTGGTCGGTTGCGCAGTCAGGTCTCTTTGCGCACTCATATTCATTGCTACCACTTGTGCATCATCTACTTGTCCTTCTTCCACCTCAGTAGTAATTCCCAACACTGTATTTGCTTCAATTCTCTGGTTCGAGCTCACCTCTTGTTCTGGCTCTTTCTCATTCCTACTCGGTGACTTCATTGACACTTCTGAATTTATGAAGAATCCCTTGAGCATTTCAATGTTTTCCAGCATTCCCTCAACCTGTTCTCTCATGAGGTCCTTGAATTCTTGTCGCTTTTCTGCTACAGTAAGAACTTTTACCTTCACCTGTCTATCCAGCTTTTCTATCATTTCTACCCGAGTCAAACCAGCTTTGTTCTGCTCGATTTCTTGCTCTCCGTGTTTGTTCATGGCCTTTGTCTGTTCAGTCTTAGCACTATCCTCTCCCTCCTTAAGTCCAACGTTTCCCAGATCCTTTACGGCCAAAACTTGGCATGAGGCCTCACGGGCCTCTTTCAGAACCTGCTTATGTAGAATATCTACGACATCTGGGACTAATGCAACTTGCTCAGCTTGAACCAAAACTGGAACCTGGTCACTGCTATTTCCCATTTCAGTGATATTGGCTGACCTTCGGGCCTCCTCTGGAGCCTGTTTATTTGTACTATCATGGCTTACCCTGTTTGTTCTAGCTGCCAGTTTCCTCATCTCATATTCTATTCCATTGATCTTCTCTTCCATAGAGTCCAGTTGCCCTGTCCTTTCCACCTCGACAGGTAATTCCTTGAATCTATTCGCTTGATTTCTTTCTGTACTTGTTTCCCCTACTTTTTCCTTTTCTTTGCCAGAAAGTTTATTATTATCATTCTGTTCTTTTGGCGCTGAAGGACCTGAGCTTGAAAATTTTTCTCCCCCAACATTTTCGGAACTCTGCCCAAGTTCACTTGATTTTCCCAAATCCTTATTCAGCCTTCCTGCCGCAATCGCTACTGGAATTGATGCCTTAGCCCCTGCACCTTTTCGATTCTTTACCTTCGTCCATTCCCGATTTGGATCTTCTTTTCTTTTCCACACACGCCCCTCTCTTACTTCCACATCTGCCGGAGCCCCCGGCGCCATCTAAGCCACTTGAGCCCTCGGAGCTCTCTACCGATCAAAACATTCAGAAGTTTTGTGTCCCTGCACAAAGCAGGACTCACAATAATCTCCCCATTTCTCGTATACCACGCACTGCCTTCGAAGACCGAACTCTCCTTGCCTCATGACAATCTTCTCCACTGGCAGCTTGGCGAAGTCCACCTCAACGCAAATTCTTGCATACTCATTATGAGTGCGGAGGAGAGTCATGTTATCCATACCTAAATATCTCCCGAGTAGCGATCCAATGTATTTCAAGGCATCTCTTTGGTACAAGTAGATCGGCAGATCAGGAAGAATAACCCAAACCCGTGCCAAAGTCGGTTCTTTTGTCACAGTGAACGCAGGGGTCCATCAGAACAACTTGAAAACCTGGCCTTCCATAATCCGTCCTTCTCTTGTCCAACTATGAGCCAGATCCCTTTCATTTTGAAACTCAATCAGTACGTGCAGGTGATCCAACACCGTAATATCCGCCATCGGAGGGGAAATCAGACCCCACGTTTTCAGCACAGTTCTTCGAATGTTTTCGATCGCCGGTCTCCGGCGAGTAAACTTCATGACCAAACAGTGTTGATACTCCATTGTCATCATTTTCACTTCCTCATCGGAGAATGAAACGGCCGGTAACCCCTCGTGTTTGAAGCTCGTGCGTGGGCCGAGTTGAAACTCTGGCACCCGTCTAGAGTGTTGAACCCCCATGTATGTTTCATTTCCCTGCTTCAGGTCCGCTACTGTAGATGGATCTGTTGTTTTTTGTTGCTGGCGGCCGTTGACCAGATCAGCGCCGACTGCCAACTTCTGGCTCGCTACCGCCGCGTAGGATAAGGTCTGCGACGCCAGCAACTCCAATGGCTGAGAAATCTTTGAGGAAACCTCCGGCAGAAGGATTTTCTCTCCTGTCGCAATTTTCGAACTAACATTTCCCCTTATTTCTTCCCCCAGCCCGCTTGGCACTCCTTGGGCTCCTTTCGCCGGAGATCCCCCCGGCTGAAGTGGAGGAGGCGAATCCATTGCTGGATTCGCCAGCCCGATTCAGCTTGACAGATCTGGAAATGTGGAAGTCTTAGGTATAAACGTTGCTTTCAAATTCAAAAACCTAGTGAGAAGTCAGAGAAAAAAATTTAAGAGAGAGAAAAGTCAGCGCCCTCGTAATTGCTTCTCTATTAGTTAAGTTGCTGGAAATCAATACATCAAATGACGCAGTGCATCTTGGGTCGCAACGAAAACAACCTCTTTGTATAATTACAACGGGAAATGCTCCGTACATCTAACCCCAACTTAATTGTAAATATACTGGGTATGCTGTTGTAGTAAGAACGATAAGATAACACGAAGAAAAAAGAACATGACAGAAACAATGAAGAACAAGCACACCGTTGCTTCAGAGACTTGAGGTATTTCCTCAAAAAGAGTTGCTTCCGCTTGTGACGGCCATTGGTGTCGACAGTTATGAGATTACGATTTTTCTTCTTAAACCTTTCAATCCCCTCGACTGCAACTCTCACAGGATCTGATTCTGTATAACTGTTGGGAATACAATGGTTTACTGAAGCAAAATAAGAGTGCATATACAACATATCCTGTGTTTTGTGCAAAATTCTTCATACCCCATTTTGTACCCGACATTATAAGGTAATGTAGAAGAAAAATTATACCTTCCATAAATTGGAATTTTGACCTCCCTGGCGTTTTGTTTCAGCTGGTCAAAAGCACCTGCTCTGAATGTATCTGTACAAACAAGAGCAGGTTTCCAGGCTCTATTCTTTTTGTAGGAGGCATACTTTGTACATGTCGTCGTTTTTCCTGAACCTATAACGAAATAAATAGGTATACATTAAGCGACTCACAAGACCAGACCGGTCAATTAAAAAAAAGAATAACTAAAATAATACCTTGAAGACCAACAAACATGACAACATTAGTTTTTTCTTTTGAGGGAATGAAAACAGGGTTCTTCGGATCCAGCATCCTGCATAACTCATAGAAAATAGCCTGCAAATAGGAATAATGAATGAAATTAAACACAATTTAAAAAACATATAACATGAACTGATCCATGGGGGATCAAGAATATTAATTGAACTAGTATGGGCATAGAGACAGAAACATAGTGATTCTAGATAAAACAATAACGTAGTGAGAATATATTCAAATCAAAATAATTTCCAATTTAACTTCAATCCACATTAGATCCTGTTAGTGGATTGCAAGTTCAGTCTATGTAGGCTGAATATAATGCTTTCGTGTAATTGACCGGGCTAATTAGCCTTTTATTTAATTATATAAAAAAAATTCAATCCACATTATGATTTATTTGGACAAAAAAAACCCTTGCTAGAGTTTCATCATACTATTTCCACCTTTTTTTTGATAAGTAATAAGGATAACAGAGACTCAGACCACAGTATTAGGGTATCCTTTGGGCCCAGGGGCCCGCCGACTAATCCCCACAGATATCTTGCAGCAGATTGCGTCCAGCGGGATTAG
>JAOWBN010247694.1:0-11759 GCA_028565015.1 Pinguicula moranensis | reverse complement strand
GGAACAACGAACAATGCTTCCCAGCTCTGGATTAAACGTCAATTGGAAAGGGAAAAAATAGGCATTGGAAAAGGATAATTAAGAAGCAACTTAAACCTTGCCCACACATGGAACATGGACAAAACCACCATCTGGTTGTGCAACCACAGACTTACAATTTAAATGTTTTAGTGCAGTCATCGATCTAGCATCTCTACACATATGGGTAGTAGCACCCATATCAATAATCCACAGGACTTTCTCAGTCATAAAATGTATTATGTAAGCAGAAATATGTATATGTAGTATTGTTAGAGCCAAAAAGGAATTTGAAGTGCATGCCTATGTAGATATCACAATATGGAGCATAGACGCTAGGTCCAAAAACATTGTTAGAGCCAAAAGGAGTTTGAAGTGTTGATTCCCTGTCATACATATAGAAGGCTTTAGAATGGCAATGTTAGCATGACATCACCCAGATGTAAGAACCACTACCCTCACTAGACATGAGCATTTTCAATCGAAAACCGGCTAACCTTCGATTTTCGGATCGGCTAAAATAAGACGTTTGCAAAAAAGAAATCAAAAAAAATTAAATCCGAAGGTTTAAACCGGGAGGAATCATTTTTTGTAAAATAAATCATTTTTGGCTAGTCAAACCATTTCAGGCGGGAAACAGCCAGAAATCTTAAAAACATAAAAAGAAAAAAGAAGAAAAAGAAGAAAGAAAACTGAAAATACTGGCAAAAAAAGTGGAAATCCGGAATCCAACTATAATTATAACTCATTTTTTTAATATTTTTTAGTGTTTGAAAAGTTATAAAATTTATAAACTTAAAACTTATGAATATGGGGACGATTCCGTTAACATTATTTGTGACACAATTTGAGACATTGTTTCCTTAAAAGTCTATGTTTAGGGTCAGTAGGGTTTAGACTTTGGATTTTAGCGTTTAGATTTTTAGATTTTTACGTTATAGGATTTATATTTTTGAATTTATGGCTTATGGTTTAGACCCTGTTTTGCGCAGCATTCTTAAAATTATAATCCAATTATAAACACTTTTTTTCAAAAAATAACTCTTTATTTTTTCAAAAAAAGTTCTTATAATCCAATTATAAGCATAAGCGGGTCTGCGCAAAACACCCCCTTAGTGTTTTTTAGGGTTTATAACCCTAAATCCTACAAATTATAAACCCTAAAAATCATAAATCCTAAACCCTAAATCTAAAAATATAAACCCTAAGAGTTAAATATCTAAAAATTTAAATCCTAAATCCTAATCCTTAAACCCTAAACCCTAAAACCCTACTGACCCTAAAGATAAACTTTTGCGGAAACAATGTCACAAATCGTGTCATAAATAATGTCACGATAAAGTTAATAAGTTTTATAAATTATAAAAATATTAAAGTTTGTATAAGTTTATAGGTTATAATTTAAAAAGCTTATAAGTTATTTAAGTTTTTAAACTTGAATAACTTATAAAATTTAAATTATATAAGTATAAAGTTTATATAGTTTACATAATAAGTTTATAAGTTGATAAATTATACAATTTTATAAGTTATATAATTTTATAAGTTCTATAAGTTTTAAGTTTTATAACATTTTTATGTTATAAATTATAGGTTTAAGGGTTGGGGTTTAGGAGTTATAACTTGTAAGTTTATAAATTACACAAGTTAAGTTAATGAGTCATACATAATACAAATTATGTAATCTTATAAGTTATATAAGTTTTTTAAGTTTTATATTTCAAACCCTTAAAATCCTAAAATCCCTAAAACATAAGAATCTAAAACCCTAAAAATCTTAAACCTTAAATCCAAAAAATCCTAAACTCTATAATCCTAAACCCTAAAAATCCAAAAATCCAAAAAACCCTAAACCCTAAAAACTAAAATAAAAACTAAAAAATGCCCACGCACGACTCCCGTGGAACATCCACTTGATTTTATGAAAAAATTAAAAAAAAACTAAAAATGAGGTCGCTGGAGAGTCCGACGGATGTCCGCCGAAAATCTCATTTAGGGGTGCATTATGTTGAAATATATATTTTCATTATAATATATTTATTACACATAAGTTTATTTATTTACGGAACTTAAAATATATATTTTTTTAATTTTTATATATATTTATATTATAAATATAAGAAAATAATTTTCTCATTAAAAAATAAAAGAAACAATTTTTTTCATTAAAAAATTAAAAAAAAACTTTGTTAAGCCGGAGGTTTCAACCATATTTAAACCGTGTTGGAACTGTTATGAAACTATCTAAAATTGGCCTGAACTGAAACTGTCAACTGATCCTGAGTTTTTGGCAATTGAACCACCAACCGGAGGAAACTAGACTAGCCCAAATCGAATATTCAAGGTTAGGTGAAAGTTTTCAATTTTAAAAATTGGCAACAGGCAAAAAATCGTTGGTTCGGTAACCAAAAACCAAACAACCCATGTCTAACCTCTTCTAACAAAACATGCAAAAAATGCAATAGATAACCTTGAACTAAAATAAATAAATATAATAATAATAATAATAATAATAATAATAATAATAATAATAATAATAATAATAATAAGAAGAAGAAGAAGAAGAAGAAGAAGAAGAAGAAGAAGAAGAAGAAGAAGAAGAACAATAATAATAAACAAGAATAAGGCTCAGTTCTTCAACATATTGAGTAGGGGTGTCCAAAGAACATGGTGGTGACAAAATTTTTGTTGCCGCCACCAATAGCCGTCACCGGCAGTCAATGGCGACACCAAGATTTTCTGTGAGGATGGGGAGCAAATTTTTTTGGAGCATAGTGGGTCAGGTTGGGTCTACTCAAATCTAGTCCGATCAGGTCGAGTCGATTTAACTTACAATGCAACTTGAAAGAGTTAGATCAAACAAACAAACGAAGGAAAGTATGAAAGAGTTGGATTAAATACACGATGTAAACTATGAAAAGATTTGTAATGTGAACTCCACCTTAAATCACTTAAGTTAAAACAAAAAAAATATCCAATAATGAATCAACCAGTAGTTGTTGCATAGCCATCTACTGCAGCTGATCAGATATCAAGTTGTGGCTAAGGGTGATCAGGCTGCTTCTTGAGTAAGTGACTATGTGATCTTCAACCTGTGTCATCTCATTATTTTTTTCTTTCAACATGGTACAGGTTAGGGCTGAAGGTTTCTTTTCTTCAATATTTGAGGGGGACAACAACATGGTTTTATCATGACCAGTCAACTTAGCAGCAAGCATATATTGTTGCCTAGAGCAAAGGTTTGGAAACAATCCATGCTAATTCTTGGACAGTCTAACTCCTTCTCGATGTCTCCTTGATACATGGCATGTTCAAGACATGTTGTGGCAACGATGGAGACTTTCCTTATTTCTTCCTTACTTCATATGATTCCACTTTAAGTTGTGCTCATAAGCTAAGAGAATAGGGTGGCCAAATCAATCATTTGATGGTCCAAAGTATTCTTATAAGAGGGGTTGTGATGGGTTGATCAGCAATCAAATAACTTTGATGCTATAAGGTTAACAGGCTACGCAGTGTCAACTATTACGATAAAGACTTCTGTTATCATACTTTGTATGGCTACCCGCATAGTTGAATGTCAGTAGATCAATGTTTCTTTAGCCATTAAGTCTTTGCTTTTTGGATTATAGCAACAATCTCACGACTATGATACTATAAGGTGTGTAGGCAGAGTTGGGTTTTACGCACTGTAAAGACCCCTATAGCCATTACATGGCAGCCTGCATAGCTGAATGTCATTTGATCAATGTTGTACAACACTACCACCTCATCTCATCACGTGACAGTCCTGTGCGAGAGTTTCTAAAAACTTTGTACTTTTTCATTCACGCACTTTTTTATGCTTTATTATCGCTTGTAAGAAAATTGTACATATTCTTTATTAATGAAATTTGGTTTTACAAAAAATAAAACACTTTTAGCCCCTCAAATGCTTTGTGTCAACGAAAAATGTGATGCATTACTGACCAAATTGTAAAGCTACCACATTCAAACCCATTATCTTTTTTCATTACGAGTTGTTTAAGAAGGAAAACGGCATATATCAATCCAGCAGTGACAGTGGCAAAATGAAAAAAAATAAAACTTACTTGTAAAAAAGTTTTTTAAAACCTAAGGGTACCATGACTCCCTGATCCCCCTCACTCCACCTTTTCCAGCAGTGACAGTGGCAAAACTGCTACAATCGTTTCTTAAAAAAAAAAACTTCTTAGCTACAAAAAACATTTTTTTTAAACTAATGGTGATAATTTTCTCCCACTACCAACACCGTTAATCACCTTGTTCTTCAGCATGTTGAGTTGCAGAATCGTCCACAACATTATCATCTATGTTGCAGCAAATACCCCCTTACAGAGAGAGCTGGAGGACTTGTTAGAAAAACGATATTTATTCCCATTTACGGCAATGGCGGAGCCAGGAATTTTAATGAAGAGAGTCCAATTTTTTTCGATTTTACCAGAGTTGGTTTGGTTGGATCTGATGTGATCGGGTATGCAGGTTCAAAATAGAAACAAAAAGAGTAAAAACAAGACGAACTGCCGGTCTACAAGATTAGATATTTTGTCCATGTCTCAAAGAGTTAGGCGAATAACATTGAGTTCTGAGTTTTCGCCGGTCTACAAGTTATTGAAATCATATGATGCAGGGACAATCAAAATTTTGCACCAATAATCGACTTTTACAACAGAAATAACGTAAAAAGTTTAAAATTTGGTTGACTAATAATCCAACAAAACATTATACTATCAAAAATAAATATAAGAACTGCAAAAACATATTTAAAAGTTATCCAAAATAAATACAAAAATAAAAATCCATTAGAATTATCAAAATCTTATAAATATTGTACGCATAGTGGTTATGCCTTAAAAATTTAAATTATTATTCATAGTTCAAATCTCAATACAAAATTAATTTTTAGCTTTTATTTTTTTAAAACGAATTGAAAATAAAATAATGGAATTCAAACCCACATCCTCAAATTTAAAAGCTTGATTTCTTACCAACTAAACTAAACAGATCTTTTGTTATATTTTAAATACAAATGCAATAACAATATTTGGGAGACTTGACTAGAAAAATTAATTTTTACATTTAAAATAATTTATTTTTAAATTATGGGACAACTACAGCCCCCGGTCCCCTTGCCTTCGCCTCTGGTTTTGAGACCCTTGAAAATGTGGCATAATCTCTTATGGTCCATTTGGTAGTCTATTAGAAGTCTGGATAAAGTTTGATAACTGATGATTATCCGTCGGTACACTTGTGGATACTATCCCTTGCCCAGTGACAATTCCCACATTTTAATCCCAAAAATTTGGAGGTTTCGTTATCCCATTTTTAACCTATGAATGAAGTTATATTTTTGCCCTTACTATTCATAATTATTATGACAGTACCAACTATAAATATCTAGATTTAAAACTAATTTCGTGTTCAATTAGTTTGGCTTATAATAAGGTTGGCGTTCATTGCAGTGGTTTTCTCCCTCTCCCTACTCGGAGTACGTCGCCGTCCCTGAGAGTTGTGGCTTTCCCTACGGCGGTTCTCTCTCCTTTGCCATGGCATCGTCGTTTTCCTCTGTGACGACGATGCTCCCTTCAGATTTCCCGGTTACGTTGTCGAAATCATAACTTCTCTTGGAACCAGAGTATTTTCTTCCGGGAATTGGATTAGAATTGCGTCACCAATATTCCTAAATTGGAATCACCGTATCGGCACATCATTAAACATAGCAAGAGTTGTCTTCGTAAAATCCACATTGGAGTGAGGGAATCTTTGACTGATGCTCAGTGTTCTGTATTGCCTCTCTCAAAGAGGGCATCTTTTGAAGGCTTGAAAGACAGGTGTCCCCTCCAAGCTTAAATCTCAAATCATCACATGTATCGAGCTACAAGACAAGTCTTAATTATGGTATTATGTATAGCTCATTTGACAAGTTATGACTTATGAGTGTTGGTAGACAAGCATTTTTACCATGCTCAGTTTTTTCCTATAAATTGATTATTCGGTAATAGATATTTTATACTTGATTTTTGAGGGCTTTTTAATAAAAGCACACCGCATTAAATAAGTGAGAAAATATCCACCTTGATCAACACTAATTATAAACAAGGATTTTCTCTCAGTCTTATCCCTTCCCACTACCAAACAACTAAATAAAGGGTAAAAATAATTGTCAAAAATCTAACCAATAGTTATCCGCAAAACCGGGTAAAACCAATCCATCTATCAAACGGTCCTTAGAGGGTTTTCGTTCCCCAAAATAAATTTATAAGTTGGCTACATCTTTTTGTAAATCAAACCAAACCAAACATACCCAGTATATGCCTTTACGCAGGGTCTGGGGAGGGTGACATGTACTCAGTCGTACCGTGACCTCTAAAATAAGATCAAGAGACTAATTCCGTGGAGACCCTCGGCTCTTCGAATACACACGCACATACACACACTAAAAAAGGAGAGAGAGAGGTCGGCAGGGGCGAGGAGATAGGACGGTGACCGCCCACCTGCAGACCTGCATAGACAATGAGATGAATTAATATACTTTTAATGAGCTGGGTCAATAAGCATATACGTAAGTATGTAAGTATATAGGGTATATATAAGGAAAGAAGTTCTTGCTACCCCGATACCTGGTAAGTCTACCCTGTATAATCCCCCATAACCCTATCTCCCTACCTCTCGAACAGTAATCCTATGTCTCCAACCCGCTCTATCAGAGGTCATATCCTCGGAGAGGCTTAATCCTGCTAAATCTAATCGAAGCTCCTCCTCCCACGTCCTCCTAGGTCTCCCTCTCCCACGCCTTTCAACCTGGATTCTTTCGACTCTCCTGACAGGTTCATCAATATGTCTTCTGCGTACGTGTCCAAACTATTGTAGTCTTCCCTCTCTCAGCTTTGTACCAATAGGTGTTATACCTAACGTGTCCCTAAAAATCCATTGGGGATCTTATCTAATCTCGTGCAACCACACATCCACCTCAACATTCTCATCTCCGCCACTTCAAACTTCTGCACATGCGACAGCCTCATGGCCCAACACTCTGCCCCATATAACATGGCTGGTCGTATAACTGTCCTATAAAATTTTCCCTTCAACTTACTTGGGAATTTCTTATCGCATAGTATTCCAGTTGCCGACCGCCATTTTAACCATCTCACCTTGTTACGGTGGGTGACATCGCCTTCAACCCCTCCATCTTTCTGTACTATCGATCCCAAGTACTTGAAACTATCCTTTTGTGGAAGTACTTGATTTGCAAGCATAACGTCCATCCGCCTATCGTCTGGCATATCATCAAAAACGCATGCCATATATTCCGTCTTTGAACGACTTAAGCGTAGTCCTTTTGTCTCTAGTGTCACCCTCCAACGTTTCAGCTTAACATTGACCTCATCTTTTGTCTCTGCTACTAAGACAATATCATCTGCAAATACCATACACCATGGGATCTCATCTTGTATATCCCGGGGGAGCACATCCATAATCACCGCAAAAAGAAATGGGCTCAGAGCAGAACCTTGGTGCAATTCTGTGTTCACCGTAAAATACTCAGTGTCTCCTACTGGGGTCCGCACACTAGTCTTTGCGCTCTCATACGTATCCCTTATATCCCTCATATACATCCACGGGACATTCTTGGTTTGTAAACATTCCCAAATCACATTTCTCGGATAGAATCATACGCTTTCTCTAAGTCTATTAAGACCATATGAAGACTCCGCTTACATTCTTTGTACTTCTCCATTAGCCATCTCAATAGATAAATTATCTCCATCGTCGACCTTTTGGGCATAAACCCTCCATTAATCTTGCATATTGAGGTTATTTGTCATCCTCATTACATAAGATTTCTTGTACCGAAAGTCATGATCATTAAGTACTATTATTTCTAATCAAACTCGTGTTTTGCAAAGACCTCCATGACTTCTTACAAGTGGCCATAAAGATATCTTCTTCTAACATTTTAGAAATGGTAAATTCTTTATTGATCACTCACAATTTTTTCGTACTTCAAACCACTCCCAAAACTAATCATTATTACCCATTTACGGTATACTCCGAATAGAATCAAAGAATGATATTAATTCTCAAGATCTCTATGGTAACATCAAGTTTCATGATTACTTACACCTACTATTTTTTGGAGTATCAACCATTGACAAAATAATGATCTCTATGCGGGTCAATCCGATATACTTGTCTACTAAAAGCATCCATGTTCTAACTTAAGTATTACTACACTATAGTTGATGAGATCAACTATCTCCTTCAAAAAGAATCGGCTTAGAGTATGTTAAACTATCCGTATTAATGATGTTTTATCCCATTAATACTATAGTAGAGATATTTAGTGTTGATAACTTAATTAGAGTGATCTCGTCATCACAACTTCTTTGTGATATACTTTAAGTTATCAACATTAGGTTTCACTATTTGTAATACTATAAATAAAGTATATAAGTAAACAAGTAGTAAAGGTTTCTATAATCATATATACAAATATTAAAGTGTCTATACAAGAGGCTCTATGTGATTGACCTTAGGGCATAACACTAACAAACTCCCACTTGCACTAAGGCCAAACATTCATTCTTTTCAGACCGAGTGTTTGCACATGTTATTCACATATAGACTAGGATAATGCCTTAGTCAATGGATCAACCACCTTGGTCTCCGAAAGGATCTTATCTACCTTTATATCGTTCCTTTTTATGATCTTTTTAATCAAATGAAACTTTCTCATCACACGTTTGGATCTCTGATGAGACCTTGACTCCTTAGTTTGAGCTACTGCGCCACTACTATCACAGAATATGGTGATAGGTATTGTAGCGGAAGGAATCACACCAAGTTTTTTGATGAACTTCTTGATTCAAATGGCTTTCTTTGCAACTTTTAAAGCAACAATGTATTTTGCGGATGCAGATGATACATGTTAGGTTGGAATTTTGCATCCACTCGTCCGCGAAGTTAAGCGGGCAAAATATGGAATTCCACATATTTTGCATAACTTCATCTGTCCAAGATTTCTTTCCAGTCAGATTTCACTCATTAGCAAATAACAATTGTATCCCATTGTGCCAAAACCTAATTAGTTTTAAAAGAATCCAATCTTACATAACAATCGAGCGATTTAGTTAATTTAATATATAATGTACCTCCACCCCTTGAATTGAATAAATATAAATGCACAAAACACACATACAGGTCGATATTTGAACTTTGAAGGAATCAACGGAAAATTGTATGCAAGAAATTGAATTTCAAGCATGAAACCTGTTGTGAGACTTTATCCCACATCGGTTAGAACCAACTGGGATGGAACATTTAAATACTCTGGGTTCCCACACTATACATGAAGAGGCCTTTTGGGGACAGTATCCCCAGGAACAAACCCGTGAGGCACCGGCCAGAGCGGACAATATCTTCGTGTGTATGTGTGGGGTCTAGATATCGACACGGAAAAAGGGTGAAACTTCCAAATTTATATAATGGTAGGGAGCATAATTTAGAAGACATACCGAGGGAAAAGATTCAACCCAAATGGATGGATTGCGCGGCGAGTTTTTAATCCAAACAGTTTTGGCTGGACTAAAATTTAGGAGAAATCTCGCTACAATTCTGGGTCGTGGGATTATAATCCTATGACCCCCCAAAAAAGTGCTGCCAAACAAATACTTTGTGTGTATAAATCACGTAATACTACGTTTATCATCCGCTTGTAATGATACCAAACTGGCCCTTAATAAATATTCGTACTGAGATTGAATGCTGAATAAAATTATGTAAAAGGAAACACGAGAAAAACTCTTAACTTTTGCTTTGTATTGGTCTCAATTACATTACCATCATCACTTTGTTTATTTCAAGCACAAAATATTTATTGTTGTATTGGCTTATATACTATGTCCATTGCATATGGAACTTAAAGAATCATTATTGACAATTCTTTTAGTTTTGTGCTAATGATGGACTTAGATCAAAATAACTTTATTAAATTTCAGTGCTTCAATTAGTGAAGTTGCTAGTATTCAATTTATCTAATGACACAATTTAACTTGGGACACAACGAAAACAATCTATTGGTATAATTATAAGGGTAAAGTTGCCTACATCAGACCTCAAATCAGTTTAGAATATATTGGACTTCTTGAGTTATTGAATTGTATTGGCTTATATACAACGCTGAATGACAAACTATAAAGAACTCAAAACTATCATCGAACTTCATCAAACACAAGGCTGAAAGAAACCATCTCATGTTTGTTGAGTTGTTGATGTTTACTCAAAATCGTCGGCTCTGTATTGTCAACCTTGCGTATTATAAAATCTATTTAGATCAGTTCGGAGTACCAACCTTTTAAACTCGTGGTAGTGATTCAAATCCCTAACCTAGTAGGATTCAAACCCTGGTAATTCAAATTTCATAGTGCTAACCACTACACAACAGAACATTGATGAAAGTTTATCAATTCTAATAAACCTTTATTTTCATATTTGGCTTGGATAATTTTTTAATATATTTTTTTACAATTTTTTAATATAGTTATTTTTTTATAGTTTAATATTTTGCATGATTATTGGTCAATCAAATTCCAAACTTATAAAGTTGTTTCTATTGCAAATAAGCTAACTATTGGCCCCAAATTGTGATTTGTCTCTGTATCAAACTATCATAATAACTTTGGAACGTACATACCCGACTTGACCAGATTCTTATTGGTATTAAAATAATCTGAATAAAAGAAAATGAGAAATAATATTAAAAAATTTATAGGTACAAAACTTTTTCTAAATACAATCCTTACTTATCTGCCATTTCACCTATGAAGGAAATGACAATTTTGTTTCAGTATCTTAATGTCAATGGGTATTTTTTTTTTTCAAATTATCTGTTGAAGACAACAATAATTACAATTGTTGTCTAAAACTACATATTAACAAAATATTGTTGAAATATCATTTTTATCAAAAATATTATTTAAAATATCAGTAATATTAATTTTGCATTTTCTTAATAGATTTATTTAATTTGTTTTGAATTTTTCAATTTATAATGTAGCATCTAAATGTACATATCAAATTGGACCAAATTTAATCAGACTGATCCTATCCACTCCGCTCAAATCAAGAAAATTAGACCCCCTTCACTTAATTTTTTAGTTCCGCCCCTACATCAAGATTACTAATTATTGGTTCAATGGTTATGAGATGGTGAAACTTTGTTGTTGTTGTTTTGGAAATTTACTGGCATTTATATCAAAAATAAAAGAATGGGTTTACAACATTTTAATCTCGGTCATTTATTACAAGTATCGGATTCATCTGCCACGCTGTCAACCCATACACCGATCTTTTTTTCTTTGATTTCCAAATTTCCCAAGTATACACCACATACTCCTCGAAAGCTTCCCATGGCGTTTTCTCTTGAGCCTGATATATGGTTCTGTTTCTATTCAACCAGATGCCCCAATTTGCTACCATCCATAGCATTCTCCAGTTTCTTTTCTCGTTGGTTCTCTTCGAAATCGCCATATGAATTTGATAGTTCACTCTTGGGTCATTGTGAAGTATCACCACACAATCAAGCCATCTATAGATCAATTGCCAAAGCCTGATTGTCCAATCACAAACCGAAAAGGTATGATTCATTAATTCTGGATGAGAGCCGCATAGCTTACATAGGGTAGAAGCATTAGCGGGATTTAAAATGTTGCGAATCTGTAAAT
>JAOWBN010247683.1:1242-11760 GCA_028565015.1 Pinguicula moranensis | reverse complement strand
AGCAAGAACTTTAAACTCTTTTCAATACATTTCCATCAAGAACTTTTCAATCCTTAAACTCTTTTCAATTCATTACATGGTATCAGAGCATACCTCACGGTTTTACAGCCTGTGATCCTCCTCCCTTGTCTTTGATTCTCAATCCTTTGCTGTGATCTACCTCTTCTGCCTCCTGTCCTCTTCAACACTTTCTCTTCTTCAATGGCAGTCTCTCACCCCACCAGCTCACTTGGACCTCTTGTTCATCTCCTCACAATCAAACTTTCAGATTCCAATTTTCTTATATGGCGTAATCAGTTGCTGCCTCTTCTTCGCAGCAACAAATTACTTGGCTACATTGATGGCTCCATCCCTCAGCCATCTGAATTTCATCCTTCAGATTCCACAACCTTAAATCCTAAATATGTTGAGTGGCGTGACTATGATGAGCAGATAGTCTCTTTAATTCTCTCTTCCTTAACCGAAACTGCTCATCGCCATATAGTTGGGCACAAGACTTCTCGTGATGTCTGGAATGCTCTTCACGGTGCGTATGCTCAAGCATCCAAAGCTCGGGAACTCAGGCTCCGCACTGAGCTGCAACAACTACAGAGGGGTGCTCGTTCTGTTCGCGAATTCACTGCAGAATTCAAAGATATATGTGATCAGTTAGTTTCAATTGGTCGTCCTATAGATGCTGTTGATCAACTTACTTGGTTTCTTCAAGCTCTTGGTCCGGATTTTCACTCTTTCTCAATGACGGAGCTCGGTCGCAGTCCGGTCCTCTCCTTTTCTAAACTGGCTGAAGCAGCTGATAACCATGCCTTGCTCTTCCTCAGGGCACCACTGTATTCACCGTCTGTAGCATTTCAGGCTGTCGTTTCATCACCAGCCGCGCCGCCCTCCTCTTCGGCGTCTCTGGACCTGCCTCCTCCTAAGTCATCATTTCCGGTCTTTCCTATGCACTCGCCCGTTTATCATCAATCGTCTCTTCCGGTTCCGCAGCCAGTCGTTGTCCAACCCCAACCCTATCTTCAGGCACCACCGCCGGCCTCTCGCGGCGGCTATCACTTCAATCGCGGCCGAAGTGACCGAGGTCGCGGCAATGGCCGTATTTACTGCCAAATCTGTGAGAAACCCGGTCACTCAGCTATAAATTGCTACAGTCGCTATGCCAATCCACCATCACCGCACCCTACGGCGGCGGTTCAGGCACATCTTGCTGCTCTCGCTGTCCGCGACTTTTCTGGCGATATTTCTGGCGACAATCGCGGCTTTGTGGGCAAAACTCCTCATCACAGTTTCTTGGGTCGCCTTCAACAAATGGGTCATTTTTCTTGGGACCTCTTGGCCCAAACGGCCAGCCTCTTTATTACCCAGCGGCCCAGCAGATTCATTCTTCAGTAGTTGGGCCTCAAACAAGCCCATCTGCACAATTTGGTCAGTATGCTTCTAATGGGCCTTCAGGCCCTACACATGGCCCTATTGTTTTTTCGGCCCACACAGTCCCGAGCGTGTTAGGGGCCCCGCCCCCACATCAATCAATCACTTTTGGTGGTTCTCTCTCTGATTGGTATTTAGACACTGGCACTTCGGCTCACATGACCCTATCCTCATCCAATTTGGATCATACTCTTTTCAATACATTTCCATCAAGAACTTTTCAATCCTTAAACTCTTTTCAATTCATTACACATAAACAAGAATTTTGGTTATGTATTAACCCTAAAACAGATGAACACCTTTGTGTTCTTGAGAATTATGTTCTTTATATTTTTTTTTTGTCTCCGTTTAACTTTTGATCATTTTAATATTTCAACGCTCACAAGCTCCAATTTGTTCCATATAGCTAAATGTGAAAGCATGCCGTGTTTGTCCAATTGAAACACCAAAACAGGTACTAGAAAAAGCTTAACAACTATGTTTCGGATTGGTCTAAATTAGTCTGGGTTCATTTTTCTTTCACCGTCATGCATTCTGACTTAATTCGTGCATTTGAAATTCATAACAAACCTTGATTCGAATAATAATACACTGCTGACTTTTTATGAAATTTGTGACGTTTTCATGAAATCTTATGAAGCACTACTCAAGTACTAGCTCAGGTTCGTACAATAGCTGTTTCTATTTTCATTAAAGCGCATTATGTGCAGCACGACTTTTTCGTTAATTGTGGAGTGAAGATGAACCGCGGTCGGAATGGAATATTTAGTTGAAGTCGGCAAGATCCAGATAATATAAACAAATGTTCTAGGAGAATTTTAAATGAATTTTTTTTTTTAGTTTATTGAATTTTTGCTGATGGCGTAATAAGTAATTCCTCTATAATGACTGTTTTGTACTTTTTAAATTTTTGTAATTATGTGTTTCCTTGTCTTTTTTTTTCTATATTAATCAAATATGAGTATTTTAAAATTCAATTTCTGTTTCTTCTACTCTTTTTTAAGCCACGAGTACATTTTTTAAGTAGATTTGGACCAACTTCTCATTCTACTGCTTATAACAGCAATTTTGTAAATATTTTTTTAATTTTAATTTTATTTATAATGCCTCCCTCCTTTATGTTAGACTTTTTCAATATTTAAGTTAAGTTTTTTGAGATTGTTAACACTATTGTTTTTAAAAAAAATTATCATATAAAAGCTAAGTTCACAAACACTAAAAATTTCTTGAATAAAATGAGAATGAATAGAAGAATGAGAAGAAAAAAAAGAAGTAACTGGGGAAAAACTTACAAAACATGGTCTTAACCTTAAATAGAGTCCACCCCCAATTTTTTTTTTTCTACACTCATAGTTTTAAGGGTGCCGGGGATAAATTGCAGGGGTGAATCCAATTTTTTTTAATTATAGCTGTCAAGTCTTCATTTTAAAAAAATGAGGAGGCAAAATTGAGTGAGTGCAAGGGCGAAGGAAGGGGTCGGTTATAGGGTTTAGGTCAGCCCGGGCCTATTGGGGTCCCAAGGAAATAAATAAATAAATAAAATTTAAAAACAAGAAATTGAAACCCTAACCCTCTGAGTCCCTTTAGGTCATTTTTTAAAATACACCAAAGCCCATGCTATCACAATAATTAAATTTAAAATCGTGTATTTTCAGCTATGAAGTGTGTAAGTATTCTTCATGACACAATAAAAAATAAATATCTTTTATATTTAATGAGAATTATCTATAGCAATTTATTCCAATTCTATTATTGATAGATTTTACGGTAAGAATGATCGCCGGGAGCAAAATATGTATGTATTTTTTGCTAGATTTTATATATATTTTATTAACGAAGTTAACTTTGTAGTATATTAAATGGTTTAAATTTTATTTTTGAGCTAATAAAATTATTATTTTTTCATGATTGTTGAGCAACTAAATTATTTTATTTACCTCTAAAATGTTTTTCTACCACCTAAATGTTTTTCTAAGTACGCTTGAGTGAGTATAATACCTCTACCCTACTACTACTCGAACTCGATTGCCTTTTTCTTACATGCTTTAAAGAATGGCCACACCACCGTCCACCACCATGATTCCAATGCTTTAACTCTCCCTCTCTCCCTCTCCTCTTCTCTTCTCTTCTCCGGCTATAAATATTTGCTGCTCTACTCATGCTATATACATCTCGTGTATAAGTTTGGGATTGAAGAATCATCCATGGGAGGAGTAGCTCTAGTTGGAGAAGCAGGGCACGTGCAAGTTCTTAGACTTCGTGGAAGATTGCGCGTGCTCCGTTTCTCCAACATGTGCTCCTCACTCCCTCCTTTATGGAGCCGAAGCCAGTGTCCTGCAGCTAACCCGTTTTAACAACATCTTCATTAACCATTTTCTTCCTCAGTGTTTTCACTGTCTGTGTATAGGTGTATCAATGTCGCAGTGGAGGAGTCAGAGGGGGCGACGGGTGGCTCCCTGAACTTTTTGTTAAAAGTACTTTTAGTGATTTTTTAAAAATAAAATTTGGATTCAGTCCCATATTTGAGCCTCGCCCCTGATTTTGATCTCGTCTTCCTCACCGAAATCCAAGCTCTATCCCTGGTGTTTGGGAGATAGGAAGAGATTTTGTTTGTGTTTACGTTTGTGGTCCATGTCAATGTGTCTGGATTGCTGCATATTCTCCAGCATATGTTATTTTCTGATTGTTTTTTAGCATTAAACAACTTGTATTTGTATTCCCAATTTAGTTAAGAATATATTGGGTACATTGTGAAACTTATGTTTATGTTCCGATGAAATCTAAATGTAATAATAACAATAACATACCAATAGTCACTAGATCAGAACTAATATCTTTTTCACACTCTAATTAATTTATACCTACTCCAACGTTACATATAAATTGCAGATCAGCGTTTGTTTTAAAATATAAAATTTATTAGCCCCCCCATCCCCCAAATTATATTTCATGAAACTTGATTGAGTTGCATGGACCAGTGGACCAACACTATGAACTGGTGCATGGCCCATCACATGCATGGGGAAATTAATAATATTATATGTGTGACAGGTAACCTAAATGGGGCAATCAATGAATTGAAGAATATTAATAAATAATCTATCATCCTAAAAAAAACCAACAGCACCAAGTGTGACAAACGGTAAACCCTAACCACGAAAATAAAATAGGATGAGAATCAGAAATCTCAAATCTGGGTGCGGTAGGCGTACCACAAATTTTAAAAAAAATAAAACTCTGTTGGGGTACCCCCTGATCTGCATCTGACAGTCATAACATTAAAATAAGTGTCATACACATATATTTATGCACTCTAAAACCATATAAATTTCACTCAGACTCACCGCATTCACCCACCACAATATGAAATTCGAAGCCCCTCGCCTCAACTATCACTAAGTGAACTTATCTCGCTAACCTAATAAAGTTGTGTTGTTGTTCTCCAGTCTCCACCAAGCCCTGGCTGTAGTCGAGTAAGAATTGACAGAAGACCAGCGTTTTTAGGTGTGTCGTGAATCGTGATGTGGATGGCTCCCCTACGTGGGATTGATTCTTGTGGCTTACAAAGTTGCTGATTTTCAAATGACAAATTAGAACAGAGTGGAAGAAAACAACTTCGCGAATTGTTGGAGAAAAACATATATGTATACTTATATAAATTTTGAAGAAAAAAAAATATAATACTACTAGTAATTTGTCTCTACAATTTGCTCTACCCCAGTCCCCAGTCGGCCAGTCAGCCAGCCCTACTCACTTGGCCGCTAGTGGGGGGAATATTCGCAACAACAGTCGACACGTAATCACGTAATACCCGCATCTTGATGAGGGAGGGGCATGGTCAACTTCACTAAAAGGTTAAGGAATGAAGGAAGGTTATCGCCATCGCCATCGCCGTGACTCACCGACAATCGACAGGTGGTGATTTTGTACACAATTTCAGGCTCGGACAAAATATCGGTAGCGGTGGTGGCATGAGTGGCAAAATCCGACATTGCTACTGTCTTCATTTAAAAAAGATAAAAATTACTTCTTTTTTTTTATTAATGTACACAATTTGAATTTACATTTCATATGAAAACGTTATTTACTTACGAATACGATTTACACTATCCTAATTCCTTTCTAACCTTAGGAGATCGAGATTTACGAATTACGAACAAATTCACTCTCTCTCTCCTCTCGTCTTCCATCGCTAGCCCCTCCCATCGCTCGGCATGGCCCTCTGCGTCGCCGTCTTTCCGGACGGTAAGTAGATAGGCTATTAAAATTAAGAAATTTGAGTTTTGCACTGATGTTCGGAGAAAATTATATGAGCTTTGTTTGAAGATAAAATTTGACTAGCTTAGCTTTCAAATGAAGTTGATTAGTTAGTCACAGCAAATCAGGCTTATTTGCTACACGAGAAAAATCGACAGAGTTGTTGAATCTAGTTCGGTACCCCCCATTGAAATTTGAAAGTATGGAGGAAGTAAAATATGTTAAATTTAGTAGACTCGACCCAACAGTAAATGGGCACGGGTTCGGATCCAGCCCAACAGTAAACGGGCATGGGCCCTGGGTGCGAGTGCGCATATGAGCCTACTTACAATTGATTGTGGGTTACTCTCATAAAAACCTTATTACCAAGATGATTGATTGTAACCCCACAATCTCTTATACGTTGGTTTATATTTCTCTCCACAATCCGTTTGGGATATTCTAACACTCCCCCTCAAGTCCAACTTGGCAAGTCCTGTTGAGACTTGATTTTATATTATAGGTATGTGTACCTCACAATTAACACTTTGACCTCGGAATTCTATTGCTTATGGCTGGGCTACACTTTGGCCTTAGCAAGGGCGGACGCAGAAATATTTTTTAGGGGGGGGCCCAAAATTTTTTTAGTGTAGTTATAAAAAAATTTAAGAAGCAAAAATAATTTTTTTTAGAGGAGCAATATACATTTTTGGAGGACAAAAAAATAATTTATTTGCTCAACAGTTATGAAAATAATAATTTTACTAACTCAAATAAAATAAAAATTAAATAAAACCTACCTAATTTATTTATACTACCTACTTTGTTTATATAAATAATTCTCAAAATAGATTTACACTAATAAAGCAAGTTTATTAAATAGACATGAAAAAAATATTAACAAGAATCGAATCAAGAAAACAATAACTGCAATAAAAAATCTAATTCAATAAAAAAATACTAAACTGTAAATAAAAATTATCAACATTTTTACTGAAATATATCAAAAAAACTTAAAAAAATTAATTAAAAAAACTAACTAAAACAAAAGTATAAAAAAAAAGGTCCCCGGCCCCCCTCCGTCCGCTCTTGCCTTGAGGGGATTCAATCCCTTCAAAATTGCTAGCCAAGTCCTTTCATCTTGGGATTTAATAAGAGACCGCATGCATGCTTTCCAGTAAGCATAATTGATTTCTTCCAACAGCGGCGGACGAGAGACTGACATTTGATTTTTCATAGTAGACATGTTGACTTTTGTATGGATCTTGTTCACTTTGACACCCAAGCTCCTTGACGAACCCTGCTCTATTACCAATTGGAAAGTCTTTGATTTTATACAAATTTGTCACGGATGTTATAATATATTAAGTAATTGACAAAACTAAAAATGAAAAATAAAAGCAAAAAACACTAAGAGTGATTACGCAGCTCGATTCTAACAACCTACTCCGTAGGGCATTGTCCAGTATAAGAGATTTCAATATTAGTTTTTGTAGATCTTTTTTTTTTTTTGGTAGGTAATGAGCTCTACAGAGTTTAGTAAGGTTAGTGCCATGTAGCTCCGATTACCCACTTCGGTATCCTTCAGACCCATTGGGCCCTCCGACTAATTCAGAGGTGATAAGGCCAGATTAATCCCAACGCAAAATCTCCACTGGGCCCCACTGACACTTGGCAAGCCAGGTGGCAGTGGGCAGAATATCGATCCACAGTTCACTCACTCCCAAAAGATTTGTTTTCACTCAAGTATAATCCTACAAAGGGTTTTACCCCAAACCTTTTACGATAGTGAATGATCCAACTAGATCCATGTTAAACAATTGACAAGAGACATGTCTATGTGATTCCTACCCCACGTTGCTTAGTCAATCTTCACTCTTCAACGTACTTGCAGACGTTCCTCTAAAGTACTCGATCACACCTAGTGACAACTCCCAACTCACGTATGGCACTTTTCTTTGGATCAAATGGTGAGGCTCAAACACTCTATATGTCTCAATCTCAATATTTATACCAACCAAATCCTTTCACAATGACAAGTTTTGCTAATTTCCCCAATACTCTTTTTTTTTTTGTGATTGGAGAACTTGTTTGAGCAAATTCTCCTTCCATTTCACTCTCATCCAAAGAAGGTGTCTCTTGAATGTCAGGAAACTCAGGATGTTTCATCTTGTAAGAGAAAACAAAAATCAACAAACATCAACATTATGAAAACAAAGAGACGTAAAACTGTAAAAGAGATGTATAAATGTGAAAGATAATTTGTTCATTAAGTGCAAAGAGATGTATAATTGTAAAAGATAATCAGATGGTGCTTTTCAGCATGACAACATGGGATAGATCTTATCAAAATTATTATAACTGTGTCCTCTTTTCTTTCAAGAAGAATGCGATAATTGAGGTCATTGTTGTATTGGATAATTTTGTCCATTGCAAATGACGCAATGTATATTGAGTCATAACGAAAAACGGTCTCTTTATATAATTATATAGGGTAAGACCGCGTATATTTGACCATTAGACCCCAACTTAGTTGGGAACATATTGGGTACGTTGTTGTTATTGTTGTATTGGATAATGTAAGTTAATTTTAAGATTTAAATATAAAAACTTATGAAGATATATGTATAAAAAATTTGCATAGAGAAAGCAGTTAAGAATAATATATTGGAGAATTGGTGAGATATTTGTTTATAAGAAATAGATGATCATGGGGAAAGGTTAGGGCTAGAAAATCCTAATTTATACAGGTCTTTTAGATGTTTTTTATGATATTAAAACGAGGTATTGTATACCTCCTTCATTTTTTAATAAAAATAAATAAACTGTATAAATAAAACACTCTCCCAAAAACAATCAAACTTCTCAATCAAAAGGAGAACGAAAGTATAAATCCATGTTCTAAGAATCAAGGTGCTTAGAAATTGTCCAAAAACCTTGTCCCCTTCTATATATAGGTCTCTCTCATGCATGTGAACTCCAACAATAAACCAAACAAACATTTCCCAGTTAGCTTTTGCTTATTCCTTGTACTTTTTCCCATGGCATGCAGCATGCTTAAACAGTTTCAACAACCGTAGTCAGGGACTATGGTGTGTTTATTCTGTTTGGAATGTACTCTGCTTCTTTATTTCACGATATCATGAACAGGTTTGAGTTTGACATAATGCAGCTTAGTAAAGGTGTCTAACAGAAATTCTTGAATCAAAAGAAAGGAAGCAGAGACAACAGTTTCAGAAGCATCACATTCACACCATTATATAACCTGTGAATCATAACAAAGTAAGCAGAGAAATTCTTGAATCATGAAATGCAAGAAGCATAAACCCTAGGTAACAGCATAATCCACTAATCCAGCACCCGTAGCAACGTGAAAATGTATACTCAAACGGTTCAAGCTAAAACCAACTGCAATGAGTATAACAAAAGCCAAAATCTCCAATTTCAGCCCGTGCGTTGCTAAAATACATGCTCATGAGAATTGAAAAGGAAAACATATCTTACGGAAATTAACAGAAAGACGTTGAAAGATTTGAAGGTAGAATTCGGGGGAGTTACAAAACAGAACAAAACAAAACAAATCCAAAAATTAGGACAGAAAGGTTACAAGCATAACTCACTCTGTATGGTCGGTCATGAATGGGGCACGAATCAATTTCCGGCGACGGGGAGTCAGGGGGCTAAGATTTGAGAAATGAGGTATTGGTCTTAGCAGGTGTGTGTGGTTTAAAGAAAATAGAATTGAGAAATGAGGTAGAGCGGAGAAAATGAGATATCAAAGTCGATAATAGGATGGATTTTGACGACGTTCTATAAACTAGAAAATTGAAAAAAAAAGTTGGTTTTGGGTTGTAATGTTAATGGATCGGTTATAACCAAATACTTTTAATTATAAAATAACCAAATCGAATAACCAAAAAAATTTAGTTTATCGATTCAATTATCCGTCTGTTTTTAGTTAACGGAATAATTGATATTTTTTGCTCACCCCTAATCCCCAAGATTTTCCTTCTCCATGAAACATTCGGTTGATGGTAAATTATGACCACATGCATATCCTAGCTCAATTAAGATCCTCCCATGTTTGATGCCTACCCCATCATTATTCATAATCTATTATTTTTGTTTCCCAGTTTGCAATACCTCCTTCCTTGCATGGATTCTGCAAACCGCTCACCCCTAGTCTCCCAGATTTTCCTTCTCCATGAAACAATTGATTGGTAGTAAATCTTGACCACATGCATATCTTAGATCAATTAGTATCCTCCCATGTTTGATGCCTACCCGATCATTATTCATAATCTATTATGTTTGTTTCCCAGTTTGCAATACTTCCTTCCTTGCATAGATTCCGCAAATTCTATGCATGTGTGTGCTTATACGTCAACGAACGCATATGTTCTGACATTGTTGCACCTGAAGTTTGACTAGATTGCTCCATCCAAGTTTCACATGTCATTGCATGTATTTCGCACATCCTAAGTCCACCAAAGTTGCTTCAACCAAATCACTCGGACTTGTACAAGATGGATGACACATAACAACCTGGTTGATGACTTCTTGAACATTCTTAAGCAGGTTGACGATATCATTTTGCTACCAGTCTAGCTTATAGGTAATCACATTTCCATCCATGTCGGTTTTCTTTTTAAAAACCCATTTGCACTCTATAGGAACAATTACTTCAGGTAGATCAACCGAGGTCCATACCTTGTTTGATACATGAAATCCATTTTGGAGTTCATGGCTTCTAGACATTTGTCTTTGTCTATGCTAGACAAGACTTCTTTGTAGTCGGTAGGTTCATCATCATCTATGATGACTACATCGTTTTGTTCATTTAGGTTAAACCCATAATGA
>JAOWBN010247672.1:0-11760 GCA_028565015.1 Pinguicula moranensis | reverse complement strand
CAAGCTATTATCCGTCGGATTTTTTCAACGGTTAGATTTGCCTCCTTAATCACAAGTAGGTCCAGATTTCAACCCATATCAAATGGGTCAAACGTTTTTGAAGTAATGTATGCGGCCCAAGAATGTAAAGGTCCAATAAGCATTTCAGGCTTAATTATTATAAAGCCCACAAATAATTTGGGAAAAAGAAACCAACTTTACTGCTTATTTTGGAGTGCAGTTTGTAAGTTCAATTTTTAACACCAAATTATTTCAACCTCCAGAACTACAATTTAAAGAGAAATATCCCAGGACTTTAAGTACGATACTGTGGCAAATGGAAATAAGCAAGAACACTGAAAATCATACTGTTTGATAAAACTTAACCATCATAGCATTTAGATATCAGGAGGAGAGAAGAGGAATTGGTGCTGAAGTACCTGAAGAACAAAGGCTGAAGAAGACAAGGAAAGAGCAGCGCCTATTACCACTGCTTCGTCAATGCTGCGAATATTGACCTAGAGATGCGCAAAATGTGTCTTGAGTTGAGAGCAAGACGCACGGTCAGTCTTCAGTCCGGTGACGGCGAGACGGCGACGGCGACAACGAGAAGGCGAACGAGAACGATAATCATTTGTTTGCCCTAGATTTTGTGATTCGTGAATCCGGAATCGTTTGCCCTCCAAAGTCGATAACGAACGGTCGAGAACGATAATAATAAACTCCACTCCAAACTTGAAACTCCAAAAATGACGTCGTTTTAACACTAAGCACTACCACAGTTTTAAAAAAAAATTTCGGAAATTCAAAAATTCCAAATTTTTGAACTGATTTTCCGTTCTGAGCCAAATTATAATTTGGAAGTCACTTTGGAATTTCGATACGAACCAAAATTGGAATTTGAAATTTTTGATCGGAATTTGGAATTTGGAATTTCCGATTTCCAAATGAACACCCCTACTTTCAACTTATAGCTCACCAAAAGTTGTAAAAATATAACCTGAAAGGGATTTCCACTCTTCCGTCGCTCCACAACTTTGACTACTTTGGGTTACAATTACTGTATTTCATTCTAAGTTTATTACCAACCTATCAAAGGTTGACAACCGTACAACAATCTCCACTTTTGGCAACGTTTTGTCTTCAACCTTTTTCATTTTTGGAGCCTCCACCCTACTCACCCCACTCCAGGGTGTGGTGTGGTGTGGGGTGTTCAACCACTGGTTATAGGTTGGCCTTTCAAATTATACCTCCACCAAAAGTTGTAAAAATATAACATGAACGGGATTTCCTTGTGTCCACACTCCATGCATAATCTATTTTGATAAACCATAGAGTTCATTTCCTTTTTGCAGATCCATACCACCAAACTTCAACACCAAATTTCTATTTCTATCAAGATACCTGAACACCCATTTGATTGCATGCCAATGAGGCTTGCCCTGCTTGCTCATAAATCTTGAAACCATGCTCATTGCATAGGCCAGGTCTGGCCTAGAGCATACCATGATGTAAATGAGAGTCCCTACCATGCTTGAATTTGGTATCTTTTCCAAGAAATCCATGTCTGATGTTGTTTCGGGTGATTGAGTGTGGGACAACTTGAAGTCTTGTCCAATAAAGGTACTCACTTACCTTAACCTGATCCATCTTAAACCTCTCGAGTACCTTACAAATATCAGTCGTTTGAGATAAAAACAATAACATCTTACTTTTGTCTTTCAAAATCTCCATGTCAAGGACTCTTTGAGCCGGGCCAAGATCTTTCATCTCAAACTCTGACTTGAGTATTCTCTTGACTTCCTCAATCAGGTCCATACTTTTGCTTGCTACAAGCATATCGTTCACATATAATAATAGATATGCCATATATTTACCTACACACATAGCAAACACAACTATCAAAATTCGACCTCGAGAATTCATTATCAATCATATAAGAATTAAACCTCTTGTACCACTATTGAGGTTATTGCTTAAGCCCGTGCAATGATTTCTTGATCAGGCAAACCTTGTCCATGTTGGATTCATCTAAGAAACCTACTGTCGGCCTCATGTAAATGGTTTCTTCCAACTCTCCATGCAAGAGAGTTGTCTTAATGTCCACATGCTCCAAATGCAAATCATGTGCAACTGCAAAGGTAAGCAATAAGCAGATTGAATTGTACTTTACCTCCGAAGAGAAGACTTCAAAGTAATCCACTCCTTTCCCCTGAGTAGATCACTTTGCTACCACTCTTACCTTGTAGCTTGGGCCCTCAAACCCTTGTATTCCATATTTTCCTTTAAAGATCCACTTTGAACCTACCGGCTTGTGATGTTTTGTTTTGTCAACCAACTCCCAAGTATGATTTTTCTACAATGATTTCATTTCCTCTTGCATAGACAAGAGTCATTTATCCCTTTTTTTTCTTCCATTGATAGACTCATGATGTTTCTTAGCTTCCATGTTAATGACATCTTCAACAATATATAGAAAATATTCTATCATTTTAGCTTGGCCATAACTTTGAGGCGGTCTTCTAATTCTTTCAAACGATCTCAAGTCAAAAATTTGAATCCAAGTCTTCTTCTTCATCTCTAGAAATCACCTCTTCAGTATTATCCTCTGACGAATCTAAAGTTTCCTGATTGAGCAGTGGTTCATCTTCACGCTCAACCTAAAGCTAAATTTTATCACTGCTTGGTTGCTCTTGCATTTCTCCATTCGGATTTACCATATTTTTAGCCATTTGTTGTTCATCAAAAATCACATCAGGACTGATAATACTTTTTTTTCTTCCTAGAGAATCAAGACACAACTTGTATCCTTTTACTCCTCCAGATACCCGACAAAAAATCCTTTAACAACTCTTGGTTCCAGCTTGTCTGTTTTTGAATGTGCATTCCACACACCCCAAAACTCTTAAATTTTCCAACTCATGAGGTTTTCTAGACCACATTTCTTGAGGTGTTTTAATACCAATTGTAGAGGACGAACATCTATTGATCAAGTACATTGTAGTATCCACAGCTTCAATCCAAAATGACTTTGAAAATAAAGAATTAGATAACATACATCTAACCCTTTCCAAAATAATCTTATTCATTCTTTAAACAAGGCTATTTTATTGCAAAGTATGTCTCAATGTCAAATGTCTTCTGATGCCTTCTTCTCTGCAAAATTTATTGAACTTAGAAGATAAATATTTCATCCCATTATCAGTCCTCAATACCTTCACCTTTCTTCCGACCTGATTCTCAGCAAAATTTGTCCACTCCTTAAATTTAGCAAAAGTATCACTTTTGCTCTTCAATGTGTACGACCATACTTTCCTAGAGTAGTTCATTAATTATGGTCATAAAATAATTGGCACATCCATGATACGGAACTCTATCTAGCCCCCATAAATCCGAATACACATAATCCAAGGTCTGTACAATCTTGCAATTAGCTTTACCAAACCTTACTCTATTAGACTTGTCCAAAACACAATGCTGACAAATCGGTAATTCTCTAAGCTTCTTTTCCTCCAACAATCCATATCTGTCAATTTCTTGTAGTCCTCTTTAACTGATGTGCCAGAGTCTACGATGCCACAGTGAAACATCGTCCTTTCCTATTGATGGAACCACAAATGCTTCACTTACTTCTCTGATTAAGTGATATTGATTCTTTAGTTCTCCTTTCATTACTATCATTGCCCCTTTAGAAACTTTAAGGTATACTGATTTTGATTTGAAGTTGTACCCTGGTAGATCCAAAGTGCCTAAAGAGATGAGATTTCTCTTCAGCTCCGGTATATATCTAACTTTCTGCAATAATCTTATAGCATTATACATTTGGATCCTTACTGAGCATGCTCCCAAAATTTTTCATGTCTTGTTGTTCCCAAGTACTACACATCCTCCAACAATTTCCATGAAAGTCTCAAACCAGTGCCTAGAAGGACACATGTGAAATGAGCATCTCGTGTCAATGTCAAGGATCTATTTCCCCTCGGCATCAACATCATAAATATTTAATACCTCGACACTAACACACCTTTGTTTGAAGATTATAAAAACATCTCCATCATCCTTCGGCATGTTCCATATGTTCTTCCTCTTTTCCAGATTGTCTCTTCTAAAGTGTCTCATTTGATGGTACTTGTGGCACTTAAATTCCGTTGTTTTAGATTTTGATCTTCCTCTGGTTTTCATTTTTTGTTTATCTCGATTTCAGATCTGCCTCTAACATTAAGTTCTTCTCTGACATCCCGTTGGACTCCGCCTTAATCTACAACTCCTTAGAAAGCAATATAGATTGTACCTTAACTAATATCAAGGTATCTATACCATACACAATGGTTTCTCTGAGACTTTGATATAATGAATCCAGAGAGCTCAATAATATAATCTTACTCATCAATCTTAATGTAGATATTCTCAATATCTAGAATAGTCTTATTGAATTCATCAATGTGCTCATCCATTGATGTGCCATGGCTCATCTTGAATCTGTAAAGCCTCGTTTTCCTATGCAATCAATTTGCCAATGACTTCATCATGTACAGGATTTGCCAATGACTTCATCATGTACAGGATTTGCCAATGACTTCATCATGTACTTGTGGCACTTAAATTGACAAGGATGATATCTCTACGGGTCCGTTTATTAGCAGGTTAACAGTTATCCTGCCTTTTTGATAACTCTGGGTTTCTATTAGGATCAAAAAATGCACATGGTATTTGGTACACCACACAATGGTGCTTTGGATAACTTTTAAATTTGAGTGTGTTTGGTGATGCCGAACAAATTAAGGATAATGATGCATACGCCATTTACTTTGCATTGAAATACCAAAATATCCCCCCACACTTCTAGTTCTCCCGGTTGTGCGATGAACCCAGTCAAAGTTGATGCCTCTTTGTCCAGGGCAAGACTATGATGGGGATGCTGAAGTTCAATCCTACGCATCTTCAGCCAGGGCAAGACCTGTCGACCACTAGTAGTTGTATGTATGGTTTGTTTTTGTCACCAAGGTACAGGTTTTGTAATGAACATAACCTTTTGGTGATGCATTTTGTATGCATTTTATTGTAATGAAACATATATCATATTATGTTAACCGATACAAGCCTTTGCGCAGTGATACATTTAAAGAAAACATGAATGTTCAAGATCAAACAAAGGAAACATATGTCTTATTACGACATGCTTTTTTAACAATGAATCAAGTTTTCCTACTCTCAATATAAGTGCCTACTCTGGAGTTGGTTTGTGCATTTTGTAGGTTTCCCAAAGTTTATCTGCTAAGTCATCCCTTTTCTGGTTCTATGCTGGTGTGGATTGAACATACTTAACGTGTTCTTCAGTCTCCTCCAGTAGGTCTCGTTTCTCGTTCTCTACTACCGGCGTAGCGGCAACCAATAATGGATCACCTTGGCTAACATTCATGATGAAATTGTTAATCAAAGCACACAGTGTCAGTTTGTTTATCAACTAGGTAAAAGAAGGGTTCCATAAAATTGAAAAGCACTTCTTCAGAATTTCGAATGCTCTCCAAATGACATTTTGTACGAAAGCATGGTACATATTAAAGATCTCTTGTGGGTTCTGTGGCCTCCTATTTCTAGGACCATACTCCTTTAGATGGTACCATGTAGGCTGGTACGGTGTAAGGAAGCTTTCGCAGTTCATGTACCCCCATCGCACAAATGGTAACAACCTAAGAGACTCACACACTTTTAAGTGAATGACGTTTAAACACATGCTTAATATGTGATTAAGCAATGCTGTAGACACACCTCGAGGCGTCCATTAACACCCATGCATCTGCAACTGAGCTTTCCAAAACCCGCAAGCATGTATACTAATCAGTTGTCTGTATTAAAAAAGCCAAGGACATTACTTGCAAAATGTCCTTTCTGCGGCCTGTACTATGACTGTGCACCAACTGACACATGAACAGGTATGTACGTTCCATCCAGCGCACCCAAGCAACCCTATAATGTTAGAATCATATGTGTGTAATCTAAACATAATCTAAATTTAGAATATATTATAGTAAAATGCATATGCTCCTGGAAACAAAACCCCTGTCAGTACAAGAGTTATCTATTGGAGCTTGGGTCAATAGGAATCGGGGCTTTAGTTTAAATACAACTCATAGCACTTGATGGAAGGAAGCATTGATGGTTTTTCCACTTCTTTGAAAATCAGTCGGCAGGGTTATATTCTTTTGGTGGTGACCTAACGTTTGCAGGAAGATGGCAGTTTCTCTTCCACTGAAACATACTGATCATCCCACGCACATCCAATAGCCCGCAAGATCCTACATAGTTTCATAAATGCAGCTTGGAATATCCTTAGGCTGTCAAAACATTTTTTGTGGTTCTCCATCTTTAGTTTATCCAGAAAGTCGTTTGCTCTGAAATCTTGTCCAGGAGTCGGTACTTCGGTGTGGCACTTCATTTACGTTTCCTTAAGGCCTTGTCATATACCTCTTGCGTCTCGGAGGCCATTAGAACTGACTACATTGTCATAAACAGTCGTATGGTCACTATGAATGGGGTATTGTCCATTAAATTATTTGTCAAACAAGCATAGCAGAAAATAGTGTTTTTCAATAACAAACACAACCAAGTATATCAGTAATTGTTCTCATACAGTGATGTAAAATCCGTACCACAATTTTTAACAACAAAGAGAAAGAGAACATACATGATTATTAGAAAAATAATCTTTTAAGGATTTAGTGAAGTTTAGGGTTTACTTGTATTTCGGGAAGAACATTGCCAAACAAGCTTGAACAAGAAATGAACATGGCGCCCTCACGAAAAAATTTACCCAACAATCTTGTCCAGAGCAAAAAGCCCTTTGATGAAAAGGATATTGCTACTGCACACAATGTTATCATAGTTATTCGTCTGTCGTACGAGCAAAAAACGTTTCCCATTTGAATTAGTACAATGAATAGATTTAAAGGAGACTTACCTTCACCGGAATATCTGGAAGGTTGGTGTCCCCAAAAATTTGTCGTGGAAGTCCGAAATCGGGGAAAGTGGAGCATCCGCGAAGAAGGAAAATGGAAAGGCACGACGATTAGGTTATTCAATCTAGTATTTATATGGTGGCCGCCGCCGTAATAAATAGTTAAAAAAGAGGGTACACTGGTAATTAGGACACAGGATAAATTGAGGCTAACGAAAACCGCCCAAAATTGAGGGTGACAATTTTTCGGGGGTAAGCAACGATTTATCCCCAGCCTAAAAATAACTCGGTCGGTCTGGGGATAACGCGAAGATATGTACCCAACAGTATGTGTGTTGATAACTCGCGAAATCAATAAGTTATCACTCAGTTACCTGATACCAAACGGATCCTACTAGAATTTTCTTCAGTTTCTTTCTCACCCAAGAATTAACTCTCCCTTCTCTCCACACTTTCGCAGACCGGAATGTGGAGAAGAAACCTGAAGAAACAATGTGTATAACCTTACGAATTTGGGTTAGGATTGTTGCATTTAGGTCCTATTTTACGCAGGCTTTCTTTAACTTCTTCTACTACTTCTTCTTATTTTTTGAATGGGTGGTATTTTGCGCAAATGTCTGCTACATTCCAGTGCACATCATGAGGTGCCTGGACAAACTGACTAAGTTGTTGCACTACATAGGTGAGGTCTGGATGTATATAATTCAGGTACAAAAACCGCCTGAATTTCTCAGGATTATGATAAGGTGCAGAATCTTCATGTGCAGCAGCAACAAACTTCATATCTCGTGGGAAAGGAGTGGCCACTGGTGTGCTATCCAGATAGTCTGAATCACAAAGCAAATCACAAATATACTTCTTCTGACTAGTGTAGATACTAGCAGAAGATCTAGCAATCTCCATGCCATGAAAGAACTTGGCAAATCCTAAGTCTTTGATGGTGAAGGCACGATGAAGCAGGCCCTTAACTTTGGCAATCTCAGACATTGAAGATCCGGTAATAAGGACATCATCTACATAAACGAGCAGAAAAACTTGAGTTGCAGGACCATGTAAGGTGAAGAAACAAGGATCATTATAAGACTGAACAAAACCATAATCGATCAAGGCTGCAGTAAAGGGTATGTTCCATTGCCGAGAAGCCTGTTTAAGACCACAGAGAGAATGCCGCAACCTGCAAACTTGTCCTTTCTTGACACCATCATAGCCAAGAGGTGGATACATGTATACTTATTCATCCAATGTGCCATATAGGAAGGAGTTATTAACATCAAGCTGTTGAACATCCCACCGCAGTGAAGCTGAGATAGTAAATAACAGCCTAACTGTGACTACTTTGGTAACTGGGCTGAAAATCTCATCAAAGTCTTCCCCTTCAATCTGTGTGTAAGATTTGGCCACCAACCTATCTTTGTACCTGTCTATGGTCTCATCAGGTTTACACTTCACTCGATAGACCGACTTCGAACCAAACCTTCTTGCCTGGAGGTAAATCACTAATCTCCCAAGTGTTATTATCTTCAAGAGCCTTCAATTCAATCCTCATTGCATCAATCCATTTCTGATTGGTCTTGGCCTGATTATAATGCTTAGGTTCAGTAATAGATGACATATTTGAAGCAAAGTCACAATACTTGCTTGAGAAGCAACATGTATCAGACCCAAGCCTTCCTGTGTGTTTGATGCAGTGGTATAAAAGTCATCTAATCAGGATGGTGGCTTATGATCCCTGGTACTAATTCGGAGCACTAGCATATGAGAAGATCCACCGTGGTGACTGTGTGGCTCAAGGGGTGCTGCATTGCAAAGAGGTTCAGTCATTTGTTCCACATAATCTGTTTTAGCATATTGGTCCAGAGGAGCAGACATTGGACTTATATCAACTTGATTATGAATAACTGATAGATGATGAATAACTGATAGATCAGAACACCGTGGTCTAGTTCTGAACAAAGGCTCATAATTTATTGCAACAATAGGTGCATCATTCACTGCTGAAGTATTTGCCATCGGTTCATCAGAGGTTGGAAAAACAGACTCATGAAATTGTACATCTCTTGAGACAAGGATTTTTCCCATGCTTGGTATATATATTTTATACCCCTTTTGACCTGCCAAATATCCAACAAAAATTCCTTTATATGACCTTGGATCAAACTTATCTTTCCCAGGAGAAGTATCCACTACAAAGCATAGACAATCAAGTACTCGCAGGTTATCTAAGACTGGACAAGTTTTGTGCAGAACTTTTAATGGTGATCTCCACTGCAACAATTTACTTGGCCACCAATTCAGCAGATATGTAGCCGTAAGAACACATTTTTTCCCAAAACTTCTAGGACAATTTAGACTTAAACAACAAAGCACGAGCTATTTGTAGCAAAGATCTATGCTTCCTCTCCGCAATTCCGTTTTTGTTGAGGGGTGTAAGTGGATCTACGTTGGTGCACAATTCTCAGCTCTCGAAACAAATCTGAACACCTTGAATTAACAAACTTTGAGCCATTATCTGACCTTACCACTTTAACAGAACACTTGTATTGATTTTTCACAAGATTAATGAAGTTTTCAATCAACTTAGGACTTGGTTTTTAAATCTGAATAAGTATGTCCAAGTGCATCTACTCTTATCATCCACTATAGTCAGAAAGTACTGACAATGATTAAGAGATTTCAGTTTATAAGGTCCCCACACATCTAAATGAAGAAGATCAAAATAGTTTTCAGAACTGTGTACTGATGGGAAAGATTGTCTACACTGTAAAACTAACATGAGCCAGTACATCATTGGATGGGTGTTCGAGCCTATCATGCAGTAATGAAGAATCAACAACTGTACAAACTTTGTCATCAATAAACTTTCCCAAAACATATCCATTATAGCTCAAGTAAGACATCAAGTAGGTAAAATACTCATTTTGAATTCTGTTGATTGAATCCTATTCAAAGGAGGAGGAATAGAAGACATATAGCCCTCTTACTAACTTGCCAACAACCAAGATTCCACAAGCTTTAGTGTCCTGCAACATGCAATAATCAGGTATAAACTGAAATATAAGAACAGGGGATTTTGACAACTTTCTCAATGAAAGAAGGTTGTACTTGAAGCTTGGCAAATACAGGCATGATCTCAAAACTACTGAACTACACAAATTCACATCACCACTTTGTGTGACATATTTAATGCTTCCATCAGGGAGCCACATAGGAGTCAAACTAGTAAAGGATGCAGTATTTACCATCATAGACAAATTTGTGCACATGTGACTCATTGCACCAGAATCTATTATCCAATCATGCTGAGTAATTTCAATTTTATCAACAGACTTAAGAGAAGTTAAAACAGTAGTACCTGCGAAATCGCCATAATGTACCAAGTTCACATGATCAACAAGTCCTTTTCCTTTCATCATTCTTTGAAGATCTCTCTGCATATTACCTAGTACCTCGTATAGGTTTCCTTTTTCATCAGCAGCAAGATCAAGTGGTGTTTACCTTTCATCTCCTGATTCAGCTGCGTTGGTTGCAACATAATTTCTGTCTCTTTTCTTTGGATCATTCAAACGTGCAGGATAGCCTTTGAGTTGATAGCACTGAGAGATAATATGTCTTGCCTTGCTGCAGTGTGTGCAAGTATTGTCTTCGTTGCTGATGTTTTGAACTGCAAGGTCGGTCCCTGTTGAGCATTGAGGCCTCCAATTCAAACTAGCCATTCAAGAGAACATGCTTACAGCCTTAAAAAAAGTTACCTAAATCCTGTGATCTGACTTTTCGTTGTCCTCCTCATTCCTTAGACATCCCCTGCTGCTTTCCTACTCCTAATATAATACGAGAGATGTATGAGATGTTTGCGACAAATGACGTAACAGATTTGCAATAATCTGGGTAGTATTGGTGTTAGCCATATGAATGGCCCAAACTCTTCAAAGGAACTCTCAGGCCCAGCCCAAGAAGAAGAAGTGTCTAGAACAATTGAAGAAATCAACACTATATCCAACGACAATCTTGGCTGGCTGCATGACAGATTCAGGACACCTTCAGATCTTTCACCAACAAGTCCACGTTTGCATTCTGCATCAAAGACAACATGACAAAACCTTAGCCAAACAGAGGATATTACATCAAAGAGGCAACAACTTTATCTTGACAACAAAGTCAAACATCACAACAAAATCCAAGAAGAAGATTTGTAATCACGTTGAGATTTCATAGTTGCTGTTAGAAGATCTATAAGAAGACACAAACTGAAAATGTAAACTTCTAAGCTTCAATGGAGAATTCAGTCTTGCATATCAATTTCTCCAATGGCTAAACATCAACAAAATGCACACAAGCACACCAATATGCAAAAATAAACTCATCAGTTAACCTCACGTTGTCAATTGGGATGACAACAAAACGTTGTAGAGAGGAAGCGAGATCAGGTTTCTGTCAAAAGGTGAAAATTTTTCCAGCTGCTTCCGAGGAAATCGAGAAGCTACTCTGCTTTGTCCAGCCAAGATGCCTTCAAATTCAAGAAAACAAAACTCTAATCTACTCCACACTCTTCACATACCTACATCAACCTCAAAATCCCAGAATAAATTAGAATTTTTTCGAGGGAAATCTGTAAAGGGAAATTTATGTCCCTTCTGTTACATTAAATTTAATCTGAACTGACAAAATATCTGTTACAAGTTCAACAGTGTAGAAAGTTTGTGGAATGTTTTTGATCCGCCGTCTCCAGGTTAGTTCCTCCACCACATAAAAGAAATGAATGCCATCCTATTTATTGCGTGGAGTGTATAATGGACAAATCAGAATCTCTGCAGAAAAATCGCGTAAAT
>JAOWBN010247671.1:0-23577 GCA_028565015.1 Pinguicula moranensis | reverse complement strand
TTTAATTCCGGACCAAGAACCTGTCTGGGCAAAGACATGGCATTCATCCAAATGAAAATGGTTGCAGCTGCTATTATTTATCGTTATGACATGAAACTTGTCGAAGATCAGCAGGTCTCTCCTCGGGATTCTGTCATACTACAAGTGAAGCACGGGTTGAGGGTCAGATTATACAAAAGAAACATCATAGCAAACACTTGATATTTTACCAATAAAAAAACATCTGCTGTGTTTTTTTAAATAAAAGAAGCTTTGGATTGTTTCTTTTGATAGGTAAGAAATGTTACATACACATCCAACATGATCCACAAAAAAGGGGAAGCTATTATGGCAAATCCCACATGATCCACAAAAGGAGGAGAAAATAAGAGATTTTCATTTATTCCTTAGATATGCAATGATCACAATTCCTAATATAAAATGTGTATATGTAAACTGATGAAAAAAGTATCGAATGAGAACAACTCAATATTTCACATGATCTTGCAAATCCTTTTACAAGAAGAAATAATGCGTATTGTTGTGACTTCTGTTCTGTCCTGTAAAATAGTCCGATCTGAATGCACATATGTATTGTCTGATTGAAGATTGAAAAGTATCTCAGTACGTTGATGATTTTCTTTCAACAGTATTCCCTTTGGGGCGGAGATCAGCTAAGGAGTGAGAAGCGGTCCCCACTCACCTTCCGTCGGCAGCTTGGCTTCATTGGTTCTAATGTCCGTGACACGTTGAATTGGTGAAGGTCTTGCATCGTTATCCTTATCCTACCCGCCTAAACACGTGGAGAGAACTAAGCTAAGGGGAAGAAATTAAGAAATGAATAAAATTGGTAAAAGAATAAAACTAATAATTTTTCAGATTTGAGGGCGGTCATTGCACCCAACGCAGAGTTAAGATCGAAAACAAGGGCGGCTAGACACATTTGGGGTTTCAACCAAATTTTAGTGCTGTCTAGCCTGCCAGTGCCAGTAAACTAATTTTCTATGTTGTTGGCACCAAAACAAGTGATAAAATCCATTTAGAAGATGATGAGCTCTTTCTTATGAACAAAGCTCTACTATAAAAATGGTTGTGGCGTCGCTGAGAGAAAAATCTGGAGGCTTATGGATTGAAATCATTAGAATAAAATACCTCCAAACATATGATCACTTGAGTGACTAGTCATTAATCACATTGCCAGATTGCAATTCTTCCTAATGGAAAGATATATGGTCTTATCTCGTCAGAAGATTGGTTCAACAGTCGTGTAATTTTAACTGTTAAAGCTGGTGACAAAGCTCTTTTCTGGCCATATAATTGGTTGAGTGGAAGCTGTTTAACCCTAAAATTTGAACATCTATACAGATTAAGCACTCAACAAAACCAAACAGTGGCAGAAATGTCTCATATATCACAAGGCTACAGAAACTGGTCCCTCACTTTCAGACGTCCATTGAGACAGAGAGAAACAAATATACTCAATGAACTTATACAGTATCTATCTAAGCCAGCAGCTGTTGATCATGGCTCAGACTCTTGGATCTGGAAGGAGGTCCCTCTCGGCAAATACACTGTGTCTTCAGCATATAAGGGCTCTCAACAATGAACATGGTAGTGATACAAGGCCACTAGGAAGTAGTTGTAATGGTTAATATTGTTCTGGCGATTTAACATTATTAATGAAATTTTAATTACCAAAAAAAATAAATCAATTTTTACGTTTTAGTTAGATTTTTCTAAAAAGAACTAATATATATGTGTGTGTGTTTAATGTAAAGTAGCTATAAATTAAATGAGAAGGGAAGTCAAAAGGACTCCAGCTATTTTGTTTGGCAATGTAGTCTGAATAGACTTTACGGATTACTTGCTGTCACATTAGCACTTTGAGGTAATTAATGCAATACTATATTTACTCAAAAAAATCAACTATACTAGTAGTCATTTTCTCAAGGTTTTTTCTTTAGGGTTTTACTTCCTATATGTATAGGTGTATTTGGCTACTATTTGTTTGTTTGGAATAATTATGGTGTTCTAAACAGTTTTTGAATACGAATCTAAGAAATTCATGCGAAGTGTCCCTCCACATGGATCGAGTAAAGGTCGTGCCTTAGGGGTTAGCCCTAGTCGCTAGCCTGCAGGCATGACTCCAAAAGAATCATTTGCAATGAGTATTGAACTATAAGCCTAATTCTCCTAAGAGACTAGTCCAAGTCCTTTGGTGGGTTCATATTAGCGGATTACTACTAGAGGTGCACTCTTACATCAACACAATTCCTCTGTAACAACTAGACTGTGTAAATCCAACTTGGTCGGATTGACCCCTCTTCGCCGGAAACGTCTTTTTTTATACTGTTCGAGTGCATTCGGCGGTAGGGCACGTTTCCGGTGAAGCCTGCTCTTGGTTGGAGGATAGATACCTGAAGTACAATGGCGTCGATATTGCACACCTCCCCTGTGTTGAATGAAATGCTTGAGATTCAGAATGAGCAAGACAAGTCTGCAGAACATGTTGATGAAACAAATTGGACGCCAGTCACACGACACCTGAAATCTATTGCTGATCGTGGTCAGCTTCCCATCCAAGAAGCTCCCACAGTCCAGAAAACACTTCCTACGTTCATAAGAAAGGTGCGAGATGAATCAATATCTTACCACTTCACTAACTTTCCACCATCGTGGTCTCAGGAAGAGATGTGGTTGGCGTTCTCGGTCTATGGTCGAGTAGTGGATGTCTATGTACCCAAAAATGAGATCTCTCCTACATCAAGATTTGGATTTGTTCGTTATCATAAGCGTTCGGCGAATCCACGATTAAAAGAAAAGCTTAATGGTATTTGGATTGTTTTTTACTAATTAAGAGTAAATGAGGCGAGATCATCCTCAATTTTAGAGACATTTTCCTCTGAGAAATCGACAGAGTAGATGCCTATGGTTCCCAACTCAAGTTATCTGTTGAAAGAAAAATTTCCCCCTATTTCTTTTCGAGCAGATCCTCAACACACACAATGGCTCCATAAATGCCTGATTGGATTACCAGCTCCTCTTTTTGACTTGGAAAGTATGAAAACAACGTTACATCTTGCTGGATATGATGTGGCCTCAGTTGCTCGGATGGAAGACGGAGAAGTGTTGGTAACTTTAAAATCTACTGATGACCAGAACAGACTAATGATAGATGAGACTAGCACTGACAAAATTGGCCTGCATTCACTGCGACCATGGAAGCTGATCAATGGCAAATTGGCTCGTACAACCTAGGTAAGAATAAAAGGCACTCCTTTACACTGTTGGGTAGATGCCTTCTTTGAAGCTACAGTTGCAAGGATGGGCACTCTTATTGAGATTGATGCCAAAACATCTCTTAAATCTGAGCTACAGTTCGGGCGGTTGCATATCCTTACTTCATCAAATTCTCCGATTAATCAAAGTCTTGAGGTTGAAACAGAGGAGGGGAACTTCATAGTCCATGTTTTTGAAGAACACACGGTCCTAAAGCCAACCCCTGTTTGGAGGCAAAACAATAACAAATGGATATGACAGAGGAAGTCTGAGAGAGCTCTGAATGAGGAATGGCCCTTGCTAGTGAAAGAAGATACCACTAAAGTGAAGCAATCCTATCAGAATGTCATGGCCGGAAAAAAGGTAGATACAGAAGACAATTCGCCGAAAGTATAAGATCTCCAATCAGGGCAAAAGTTAGATAATGCTAATCTCGAAGTGAATCGTACGGAAGATACACGGATCTATCAACAAGCAGAAAGTTATCAGGCTCAAGTCAACGCTGAGATAAGCAAGAAAAGAGAAGGGGGTAGGAACTCTAAACCTGACAACTGTTTGGATTATTTGGTGAATAGTAATCCTCAACCAGTAATTGCGTTGCACCTGGAAGGAAGTTGAGACACACAGACAATCAAAAAAATGGGCATTGACACTTTAAAAAGTGGGTGCATTGACAAAAATAACCTTGACCGCAAAGGCCCATTTATGACCCTTTTGCAGCAACAAATAGCAAAAGTTAGTCTGCGGCCCACTATCAAAAACTCGGACCAATCAGATTTGGTAGTTAAAACAGTTGATATGTAGCCAACAGAGTCACCTTCCCAGAGCTCATATCTATTTGGTTTAATGCCTCTCATCAATCTCACTCCGTAGTCCCTATATATAATCAAACACGGGGATTATGATGGCCAAGATCCTATTCTTGCTTCAGACATTCAGCTACGTGAGCACACGAGAAAAATCAAAGAATCATTGGCCATTAAGGTAGTGGAAAATAACCTATGTGTGATCCTTTATCTAATTAGTAGCAGGCCAACTTCCACTGAATCAGACAAAGTGCTAAACTTAGCAATAGAACTGGGGGTTTTCCAAAGAATCCCTCGTGCAGACATAATAACAAGACTGGACAAAATGCAAGCTAGAGATACTGAATCATACAGAAGATTAATATCTCCTGGTGTGAATAATGTAGTTTCCTAGAAATAATGTGGATCCTTTCCTATAACATATGTGAATTTGGAGCTCACAGTAAGAAGGCTGATCTTAAAGAAAGAGTGAGAAAAAATTCGGTGGAATTGCTATGTGTTCAGGAAAGCAAATTATCCTTGGTGGACAGATGGAGTTGCAGACAGATGTGGCCTAATGATGACTTTGGTTGGTCTTCTCATGCGGCAAATGGAAGTGCAGGAGGCTTGATATGCCTGTGGCTGTTATCATCTTTTCAACAAACCAAATCTTCGTCAAGAACATATTCTGGCTTTAGAAGGACTATTGGGGAGTGACTTCATCCCTATCAAGGTACTAAATATTTACTCATCATGCAACTTAAGAGGGAAGAGAAAACTATGGAGAAAGATTTTAACAATCATAAATGCTGATCCTGTAGCTAGATGGTGCGTGGTTGGAGATTTTAATGCAACTCAAAACTCAGAGGAGAGGCAAAGCTCATATACTGGTTCTACATCAGAAACTCGTGAGTTTTATCAATTCATCCAAAAGTCTGAGTTGATTGATTTTACCTATCAATAAATATAGATTCACTTGTGTTTCACGAGGGGGCATGAGCTGCAGTCGCCTCGACAGATTTCTGCTTTCAAATTCTTGGATCAAAACATGGCCTGAAGTACATCAGTTTGGCCTACAACGTTCAGTGTCAGACCATCGCCCTATTTTTTTGAGAATAGATGAAATAAACTGGGGTCCCAAGATTTTCATAACCCTCCACTCCTAGTATCTGAAGGAGGGATTTTCAGACTTTGTCAAAGCAACATGGTCATCAATGTGTGTCACAGATAGTCCTAGAGTCCAACTACATCAAAAATTAAAGAGGCTCAGAAAATAATTGAGAAACTGAATATTAATGTGTTTGGAAGGGTGGATAATCAGATCAACTCCCTGCGTGCAGAACTAAATGAATTTGATCTAAATGCAGAAACATATGCGCCCTCAATATCAGACCGAGTCAGAAGATGTGAGAAATGGCAGCAATTACAACAAGCTTTGAGAAATAAAGAATCTATCCTGTGGCAAAAATCAAGAACAAACTGGATAAGGGATGGAGATAATAATACCAGCTTCTTCCACGCCAAAGTTAGAAGCCACAAACACAGAACTTCTATCAGAGGTTTATTTCTAAATGGGACCTGGATAGAGGAAGTAGCAGAATTGAAAGTTGGAGTAACAAAACATTTTGAAGATCATTTATTGACATAACTCTGGCAGAGACCTACTCTGGATATACCCGCGGCAAAAATATTAACAGTTGCAGACAATGCTTTCCTTATATCTGCATTCACTGAGAAGGAGATCAAAGAGACTGTTTGGAGTTGTTCTGCTACCAAGTTCCCGGTACCTGATGGTCTCAACATCTCATTCATACAGAAAAACTGGGAAGTATTGAAGAATGACTACATTGATTTCTTACAAGGGTTCTACAAACATTGAAGGTTGTCCAAGGGTATAAACTCCACATTCATTACATTGGCCCCAAAATTTGTAATCCGGTGTTGTTGGATCAATTCAGACCGATTGCTCTAGTGAGTAGTGCATATAAAATACTCTCCAAGATGCTAGCTAGCAGACTGAAATAGGTTCTGCAGAAGATCATTTCAAACAAGCATACAGTTTTCTTAAAGGACAGGTAGATTCTTTATGTTATACTTGTGGCAAACAAAATAATTCATTCAACTAAACTGAATAAGAAACCTGTGGTATCATTCAAAGTGGATTATGCTAAAGCATTTGATTCTGTAGACTGGAACATTGTGCTAGATATGTTGTCTAAATTGGGGTTCTACACCATCTGGACCATTGGATAAAGGAATGCATCACTACTCCTTATGCGGCTGTTTTGATAAATGGTTCAAGTGCAGGTGAATTCAAATTGGGAAGAGGTCTACGTCAGGGAGATCCTATCTTTCCTTTCCTATTTCTAGTTGTGGTGGAAGGGATGCATTTACCGTTGGACCGTGCTGTAAATTCAGGTAAGCTCGTGGGAGTGAAAGCGAGAGATATTATTGCTTCACATCTGCAGTATGCAGATGATACACTATTGTTTGCTGCTGGTACAACTAAAAATCTGAATATGATGAAAGGAGTACTCAAAATTTTGAGCTATTATCAGGTCTAACAATAAACTTCTCAAAGAATTGTCTATATGATCTGAATATCACTGATGAAAGATTACCAAACTACTCCAACCTGCTACAGTGCAAGAAAGCCTCACTTCCTTTTATGTATCTGGGAATTCATGTGGGAGGAAATCCTAGAAGAATCAACATGTGGAGCAAGGTAGTAAAGTCCATCCATGATAAGATTAGTAACTGGAGCAACAAGTTTCTGTCTATAGCAGGGATAGCTACTTTAATCAAATATGTTCTTTCAAGCATACCTCTATATTACCTATCATTGTACAGGGGCGCCAGCACAAGTCATCAAAAGTATAGAAAAATTGTTGAGATCATTTCTCTGGAAGAACAAAACAAATCAAGAAAGAACTATACACTGGGTCAGTTTGAAAGAAATTTGCAGAGATAAATAGCAAGTGGCCTTGGAATAAAAAACCTAACTCTTATGAACAAGGCCCTAGTCTACAAACGGCTGTGGAGGTTGAGAAATGAGGACACTAGCCTGCGGAGCTAGATCATAAGAGAAAAATACTTGGGGGAGAATGATCTTCTGGCGAGTTGGAGCCTCATTTCCTTGCCAGACGCAGTATCCAACTTGTGGAAAGACATATGGAAGCTGACCAAAGACAATGATTTATGCAGCAAGATGAAATTATTCCAAAAAAAGAGGTGATAAGCTCCTGTTTTCGAGAAGTAAATGGACAACTACTGAATGTTTAGCCACAAAATACGAACGTCTCTACAGCCTGAGCACCCAAAAGAACCTTAGAGTTTGTGAGATGATTGCAGGTTCAGACGATTCAAGATACTGGAATCTAAATTTCAAAACACCCCGTAGACCACGAGAAGATCTGCTGGAAGACTTAAAAAGAGAAGTGCAGACACCTGAGACAGAGGAAACATAGCAGGATCTCTGGATATGGGCGGTGGAAAACTCAGGACAATTCAGTGTTGCTTCTACTTATGCTATATTGAACAAAGCCGACTCTAGCGCAGACAACAACAGTGCGATTTCTACCCAAATCTTGAGCACTATTCCTCCAAAAAGGATCCAGATCTTTGCCTGGAGGTTACTCAAAAATATACTTCCTACTGTGGAGAACTTGTTTCATCATGGAGTAAGGATAGAGAATCTTGCCAAGTGCTGTGTGTGCTGCGGAGCAGAGGAAGAATCTACACATCATCTGTTTACCTATTGTCATGAAGCTCTGGATCTGTGGAAAAAAATCTATGCGTGGTCTGACCCTGAATATAAAGAACAAACAGAGGTGGAGCAACACTTCAAAGATCATATGAGCCTACTTAGAAGAAAAGTCGGCATTGAGGAATGGAAATCCGCTGGCAGGCAACAATGTGGGGGGTTATGGACTGATACAAATGTCATCAGATTTGACACAATAATGAACCCAAGTCCAGCTGAGGAATGGGTCAAAATTAAGCTTTGGCCTTGGATCACTGCCCATAAAAAGTCACACAGAGGCACTACATTGGGAGATTAGCTGCACTATCCAAAATTATGCTGCTCTATTCGCATCGATCAATATCAGAGACTGCATTGTTTTGATATATCTGATTGGAAGTATTGATGTACGTAGTAGACTTAGCTCAGATGTGTGCTGATGAATCTCGGAGTCTCAGTTGTTCCCTGTTTTCACTTTATAATCAATAAAATTACTTACTTATCTAAAAAAAAACTACTAGAGGTGCAAACAGATCAAATTAGATTGAATCTAAAATATTAAAAAGATATTATCGAATTTGAATTTAAAGAATGATAATTATATCCAATACGTTTAAATTGGATAATTTGAATTTCAGATTCAATTTGTAATTTAGAAAATTGCTTACTTACCCAAAAAAATAGTCGGCTTATCTCGTTCCTTTATGTGTCTGTTTTGTACCCATAATTATTTTCTACTTTTACTTCTCCTTTTGCGTCTACTTCTCTTTTTAATTTTGTATTGTTGAGTGTTTGGTAAAACTATAAAAAAAATTGAAAAAGTTATTGAAATAGTCAAAATTTTCAAGATGATTAAATAGTGTTTGTAGTTAAATTTGATAAGATAACTTTAATTTATTTATAAAATTACCATTAGAAGTAGAAATAGAAAAAAAAAATAGTCTCCTACCTACTTCTGAAAAATGAGTTTTGACTAAAAAAAGATAGAGAAATAAAAATAGAAGTAAAATTTTAAAACACTGTTTTTGAACTAATTTTAAAAAAGGAGAATGAGAAAAATAATCTTAAAAAAAGTGGTATAAAACAAGACACTAAATATTGTGGGTGACTAAATATTAAAAATCTTGTTTGCTTGTAAGGGTGATAATATAAGAGATCGAAATTTATAAATTAATTTGAAATACCACAAATGTACTTCAAACGGGGGATGCGGTAATTGTAAATACACAAAATTTGTAGATGATTCAGTGAATTGTGCCTACTTCTACCTACAAGGCTTTACCATGCTAGATCAATCGATCATCAAGTTTCAGTCCTAGATTGAACACTAGCTTACTGGTGCTAGCCAAACGTAACTGAGCTTTTACCTAAGCTCAACCACTTAAGTGTGATTCACATTCAATGTATCAGTTTACAACAACCCAACAAAGGGCATTCTCTAACACAAGAAAAGGTGTAAGATATACAAGATGTGCAACACTCATTTCTTTGTGAATGCTAAGATATGAAAGGTTTGGTGAGTTTTCTTCTTGGAAGCTTGAGAGAGAATTACTACAAAGATGTTTATTAATGTCAAGAAGAAGTGTGAGATTATCGAAACCGGCGTCCAAGATTCCGGAACGTTGTTCCAGCTCAACCTTTAATAAAGTGAATTCAAATCCCACTTGAAATCATTGAACTGTGATTTTCGCTGTAGCGGCTAATATTTGAATAGGTTTCATCACTTTTATAGATCAAACAGATTATTCACTTTCTTTGATTGGAGAGAGCTCCTAATTTGAATCTGTTTAACTGAGGTTATCATGACCTCATAGTTAGATTCATCTTTTACTACCTTCAAGTTTGACTCTTTATTTCATGATACTTTGCTCATCATCGGGTTCAATGTAACTTCAGATAGAGAATAGTATTGAAGCATATCGTCTTATATAGCAAAAGTCTTCACATGATGATAAGTCCAATTAGGGGTGATAAAAAATACCGATCGGTATTCGACCACCTTACCGAATAACCGATTTATTCGGTTTGGTATCGATATGAGGTACGGTATCGATATTACCGTTTAGTGCTTATTCGGTATTGGGTAATACCAATCGGTATTTGGTAAAATATGCTAGATTTTAAAAAAATTAAAAACATTAAATAAATAAATAAAAATAATAATTCAGTATTCGGTCGAATACCAAAATACCAAATTTTTTCGATATTTCGGTTCGGTTTTTTGGATACCGAAAATTTTTGGTTCGGTTCGGTATTACCGATCGGTAATACCGAATAAGCAGCCTGAAGTCCAATGAAAGCTATGCATGTTCTAACCCCTTAAGACTTAAGAGTGATATTTATCATATAATTTAAAACGTCCCAAAATTAGATTGTATAATGGTAGATTGACTACAAAAATTTAGTGTATGTGATATCATCAAAATTCGTTAAGAATCTAAGGCTCTTGAGGTCAACATATATGTCACACGAAACAAATTAATTAAAAGAAATAAATGTGTGTATATGTATCGGGGTATACTTATCAAAAGTGTATTAATTTTTAAAATTGACTAACAATAGCTAAATTTTTTTTTTCAAAATGATGAAAGTAGATAAAAATTTTGCTAACAATTATTGATAAATAAATCCAAAAAATATTGACACTAAATAATTCTTACTAATCGGGAGCTAAATTTATAATATTTATGTTGGATGTTAAATGTTTAAGTTTTTTTGTATGTCGTGTATTTATGTAGATAATCTATATATTTATCAAGCAAAATTAAGTTCAAATAAAATTAAAATTAAAATTAGTAGACCGCGGTTGAAGTTAGAAGATTGATGCGAGTGGTTTTAGCTTGTGTTTGCGATAGAGAAAATTTATTAAAGTGCTTCAAATAATTTCTATTTTACTACAAAAATATATTTTGCTTGTTATATACCAATTTCAATTAAAAAATGACAAAAGAATCCCCTGATTATCTTTGTATGATCACACGGACATACGTTTGTCCACTTAAACGTTACTTTTTGACTTAGAGCTCGATGGCTTGAAGTTAAGGCTTGGAGATACTACTTTAGTATATCATCCAATGGCTATGATCTATATAGTTCAGTGGACCATGCTAGAAAAGTAGTCGAGTTGATATAGATGGTCATTACTGTTTAAGGAATAATCTTTCTAGCTTCATTATATTTGGCATGGCGGTTACATTAAGTATGTAATCAAATATTGTATAGCTTAAAAAGATATGTAGCTATCGGTGATGCGAAGAAGATTTGGAGTATTGTTACTTTGAAAGTGTCATATTAGCTATATGGTGACTTAATATGACATTACTAATTACTTTTTGATCACATGACCCATTTTTCAAGCATCAAAAAATTTGAAAAACTGTATTGCGGCTTATGTAGCCGAGTGAGACCTATTAGACAAAAGTCAAGAAAAATGTTACAGACGTTTTTCTTGCCTTAAATGATATTTAAATGCAATTATTTAAATATTAAGAATTCTATTTATGTTAGAATTTTGTGCTTCTATAAATAGTCTACAATTGATATACGATATAGAGAGTTCTTATGTGTTGAGAACTCAGATCAAAATTCTCTTGAATTGCTTTCTCACCATATTCAGAGGAGAGATTTGAGTATGCGAAACAAATAAGAGACTTTAGTAGCCTCTTAGCTCCAAATCATGACATAATCAACTGGATTACGGTTTTATAACACTTTTGCAGAGAGAGGTACGAATCTGTTATTATATTTGTTTATTGTTAGATTCGTTCTAACCACATCTGGTTTCAGATTTACACTCTGCGCTTTCTTGGGTATCTACATTCTCATTTTCTGCTCCATATCTCAATTCTCCAGTCAATGTTTTGAAATCTCACCTTCCTCACCTCTATCTCCGACGTCAATCTTGAGATATAACATAAAATAACAACTACCCACATTTTCCACTGCCGACACATGGGAACCTCAATCTTTATGCAGAGGAGAAGGAGTTCTGGATTCCACCAGACCACGATGGGTATCGGCCTTGCTTGGATTTCAGCTTAGGGTATTGGAAAGCTTTGGCAGAATTATCGCAGGAGAAGAGGAAGTTCTTAGTGGTGGTGGTTTCTGGAGGACTTCGTCAACAGAGTAATGAGATTGTGCATGCAGTTGTTATGGCAAGAATTCTGGAAGTGGTGGTACCTGTTTTGAAAGTAAATCGCATCTCGGAGGACGAAAGGTTGGATTTGTATCATATACTCATATTTAGCTTCTCAATTTTCAAGCATTTTAACTTCATCAGATCAATCCTTTCATCTGCTGGCCGCCGTGAGTTCTCGGATTTATTCGATTTGAACCATTTTAAGAACACCTTGCATGCAAATGTTCGAGTCTTGTATTCTCTTCCATCCTCTCATTTGGTTCCACAACAATCGATTTAAAATCAAATCCCATTTCACGTATCGCCATCCTGGATTTGTTTAAGGTTTCTTCGCCAAGTAAGAAACACAAGAGATTTGTGAAATTACCATATTGTCCCTCCTTTAATTTGGAACTGTGTAATTATAAATCTGTCTTTAATGAATTGTCAATCGTGATCGTTGATTATGTGTTGATCAAACGAATGAAATTGATAAATGTGTGTATCCGCGTCTAATGAAACCTACGCTCTAAATCGTTGATAAATGTATATCGAACGGCCTGCATGTAATCTAAATAAACACAAATTTGTATGATTTGAGCTATTGAGTTTAATCCAACGATCGAAATTAGGCGGTGCTAATGAGGTGATCTAATCCGTTGAAACAAAAACAAATTCGACGGACATGATTGTGACTTACCAAGGCTGGGGCGAGGACCGTCCAGTCAAGAAAATCCTGATGTTAGGATTGATTATTCGTCTGACATATAAGGCCCCGCGTCTCTTCGATCGATAGAGTTATCAAAAAAGTTTTCTCTCTCTTGCGAGTTAACACTTCTTTCCTCTTCTCCATGATATTCTCTCTGATGAACGCCTTGTTTTCTGACTTCCGGCAGTGTTAATGCTTGTAGTTGACTTGGTTTGTTGTAGGCTGACATGTTGTTACTATTATCCTACTATTTTTGTACACATAGAGGTGTATTTGGTTGGAATTACTGGTTTAAAAGGGTTTGGTTTGTAACATTGAATATTGGATATTCTTTAAAGGGAAGTGTAATAAAACAAGTGGTGTGCATCCAAATTCAGAGCTCCAACATGGATGTAGTCTAGAATTCGTTCTTGGTGAACGATGAGCCTTAAATTTGTGTTCTTGTATTTTATTTTATTTTTCTAGAAGTTGTTTACTAACACTTTGTTTGAGTTTTTGTGAGAATTAAATCTATCCAAAAATCCCAACAAGAACAAAATACCAATAGTCGTATCAGAGTCAAGTTGAAGATCTTATGCGGTTTTTCGGGCAACTCTTAGGATCTTTGGTGAACAAACGCCCAGATCTGAAGGATCTCGGAGCATTCATGTGGAACAATGTTGTTGTGACCTTGAAACAATAGATCTAGAGCTTCCACTGTAGACGATCCAAGTGAGGTGTAAACCTCACAAATATAGAACTCTAAGGAAGTTAAAGTTCTGGTACAATTCTCACTTTAAACTTTTTCTGTAATTTTCTACAATATATTTTAACTGTTAGGTTGGGTTTTTCTGCTTCTTATAATTGCACAATTTGAAGCTGTTATTTGACATTATGAGACTTGTAGCCTCCTGCATGCTCTATGAAATCTATGCCTTATCATTGCTTTTGAGGCTTGTAGCCTGTTGCATGTGACACTTTGCTTGTTTTTTCACTTACATCTGCTTTAAGTTAGCATTTTAGGATCTGTGAAATTTCTTTTGTGGATTGATTTGCTTATTTTGTGTGATAACATCTAGAAACCATGAAACTAGAATTTAAAAACAATTATTAGTAGAGATGTTATTTTTAATGATTCTGACTTTTCCTGCTTTCCTTTAATTTATGCTGATATATCAACTGAGGAAGAGGCAAGGGAGCTCCCATTGAAGTGAAGCTGGAAAGATATGTTCTTCACAGGAACCTGAGAAACTTGAGGAAACTCACGATCCCTCAGAACTTATCATATTCAAGTTGATTAGTCCCAACCCTCAAACTCATACAATATTGCTCTAAACATCTTGAATTTGCATTTAATGTTGCTGATAAGTTGTTTAATGTTGAACCTAGTGACTATCACTCTACTATTAATTGTGAAAATTCTGAAAATTTGAAACTTGCTATGTTAGAAGAGATGAGCTCTGTTAATAAAAATCAGACTTGGAAATTAGTCATTAAACCTAAAAATCATAAAACTGTAGGGTGTAAATGAATTTTTAAAGTTAAAGGGAGTATGCTAAAATTTGATCCTTGTGTTTTCAAAGCAAGACTAGTTGTTAAGGAGTTTTCACAGAGAGGTGTAAACTACAATAAAATATTTTCACTCGTAGTCAAGTATAAAACCATAAAGATAATGCTTGCTTATGTGGGTTTTTTTTATTTAGAACTTGAACCGTTGGATGTTGGAACTGCTTTCTTGAATGGTGAGTTAGAAAAATAGATTTATATGGATCAACCTCTTGGATTTGTCAATACAAACAAATATGATTGTTTTTGTTTGTTTAAGAAATCTTTATATGGCTTAAAGAACACACCTAAGCAATGGTATAGAAGGTTTGATTCATTTATGAATGACCTAGGGTTTATTAAAAACAGTTATGATTCATGCCTATATTTTTTACATGCTCAAGATGTCTTTGTTTTCTTGCTACTATAGGTAGATGATATGCTTAATTAGTCAATCTAAGATTGAATTTAATAAGTTGAAAGATATGTTAAAATCTGAGTTTGAAATGAAAGATCTTGAAGAAGCCAAAAGAATTTTAGTGATAGAGATTTTAAGAGGCAGAAAATTATGAACATTGAAACTATATCAAACCTCTTACATACATAAATTGTTCAAGAAATTTTTGCTTGATGGTTTGAAATCTCTCTATTCTCTTAACTACTCATTTTAAACTAGATCAATGTCCTAAAACACCTAATAAAACTGAACAAAAGATAAACACACCTTACGCAAACCTACTTGATTCCTTGATGTACTCTATGGTTAGTACTAGGTCAGACATAGCATTTGTTGTATCATTGCTTCATAGATTTATCTCTAACCAGGGATAGAACACTGGACAACTTTAAAATGGAAAATTAGATATCTAATTGGCACACCAAACTTGGGTTTGTTTTTTTAAAAAGAATAATTTTGATTTGAACATAATTGGCTACATGGATAATGACTTTGTTGGTGATTTAGACTCTAGGAAGTTCTCTTCTTGTTTTTGTTTTCTATTTTGTGGTAATTGCATCAGTTGGAAATCACAATTGTAGTTGATGGTTGCATTATCAACCACCGAGACTGAGTATATTGTCTTAGTTGATGCTTTTAAGAAAGTTTTGTGTCTTCGAGGTCTATTAAAAAAATCTGGAATGTGTGTTTCTGTGGTGTCAGTTTATTCTGATAGTTAATCAGCTATACATCTCAATAAAAATTCGATTTTCATGAACGAATTAAACACATTGATGTTAAGTATCATTTCATTTCATTAGAGATGTTATATCTGAAAAGCTAGTGAAATTAATTAAAATTCCTACTGAGAAAAATATTGTTGATTGTGGAACAAAAATAGTGACCCAAGTAAAGTTTTAGCATTGTCTAAAACTAGAGTTGTGATAAAATCTTGAACTTGCCACTTGTTCTGATTTAAGTGTGAAGTTTGATCATTTCAAGGTACAGATTGTTGATTTGTAAAATTACCAAATTGTCCCTCATTAAATTTGGAATTGTGTAATTACAAATTTACCCTTAATGAGTGGTTAATCTTGATCATTGATTGTGTATTGATCAAACGACTGAAATTGATACATGTGTGGATCTGCGTTTAATGAAACTTTCACTCTAAATCATTGATAAATGTACATCGAACTACTTACATTTAATCTCAATAAACACAAAATTGTGTGATCTGAGCTATTGCTTTTAAGTCTAATCCAATGACCGAAATTAGGCGGTGCTAAGCAGGTGATCCAAGCCGTTGAAACAAAAACATATTCGATGAACATGATTGCAACTTACCAAGGCTGGGGCGAGGATCGTCCGATCAAGAAGATCATGCGGCCGGGATTCAATATTGTCCTAAAATATAAGGCCTTGTGTTTCTTCGGTCGACAGAGTTATCAAAAAAGGTCTCTCTCTCTCTTGTGAGTTTTCTCCGACCTCTCTCCTCCTCTCCGACAAACGCCTTATTTTTCAACTTCCGGTAGTGTTTTGGGCTTGTAGTTGCCCTGGTTTGGTGTAGGTGACCTGTTGTTACCATTATTCTACGACTTTTGTACGCGTAGAGGTGTATCAGATCGGAAATGCTGGTTTGAAAGGGTTTCAATCTACAATATTGAATACCGAGTATTATTTATTCTTTGAAGGGAAGTGTAAGAAAATAAGTGGTGCGCCTCCGGATTCGGAACTCCAACGTGGATGTAATTGAAAATTCATTCTCGGTTAACACTGATCTTAAATCTGTGTTCTTGTGTATTATTTTATTTTTCTAGAAGTTTACTAACAGTTTGTTTGAGTTTTTACAAGCATTAAATCTGTCCGAAAATCCCAACAAGATCAAAATACTATTTTTCACAATCCTGATCATAGTTGAAAGGTTCGTGAATACAGCTAAACGAAGAAGGCTCCGCCTACTCATTAAAAGGTCTCGATTCTCGAAGAATCTTCCTTCTGATTTTCAGAAGCTCTCGTGTTAGGTAAGAGGAGATTCTAATGATACACAGGAGTACACGCTTTATTTGTAACCTTATGAACTTATTCCTTTCTCTCCTGACAGGTACCATTTCATGCTCTGAAATTCATCCCCCGAATCCAGTCCCTCGATGATCAGATTGCTAGTAGAATGTGGATTGAAGGCCCTTACATAGCACTCCATCTAAGAATGCAGAAAGATGTATGGATCATAATCGGATGCTCTACCAATTTGGGATCCGAATACGATAAAATAATAGCCAGTGATCGGGAATCCAACCCGGATTTCCAGACATATAAGGTGAATACATCGCAAGCTGCACGAAAACTTGCAGGACTGTGGCCCCTTAATGCACTTGAAGTTGCGAGGTAAGAATAGAAGGATTGTACTTTATTTTTAAAGCTTCCACAGCTTTACTAATACATAGCAAGCTTCTGAAGGTTCTTAGCGCACCTAGAGATACTCATCTGTACATAGCAGAAGAGAGCCTTTCGGGGGCAAAAGAGCCTTGCGGTCGCTTCTCAATAAGTTCCTTAACGTAGCAACGAAAGAGACATTAGCGCGAGATGGAGAGCTGACTCCATACAAGAGCAGGGCTTCTGTTCTGGCAGCCACAGACTACATCGTCTCTCTTAGCAGTGATGTGTTTTTTCCTTCCCATGGGGGAAACATGGCAAGAGCAATGCAGGTAGAAACACAAGCTTAGATTTTAAAAAAAAAGGTAGAAACACAAGCCTCATAATTAGCATCAATTTGGCCCAAGTGTTGTTGTTACAGGGTCATCGTGCATACATAGGACACAGGAAGCATATACAGTCAAACAAAAGAAGGATGTTTCCACTGCTTCGAAGATCATTCAATATCGGAGGAAGATTTCAGCAGTGCCATGAAGTAGCTGCACAAGTACTCAAAGGGGCAACCATAGCCCAGGAGCAAAAAGTCGGACAGAGATGTTCTGGCATTCCCCGCACCAGAATGCATGTATAAACAATGAAAATACCATACATATTTGTGGATATCTCTGCGATCAACTCGTTCGCCCGTGTATATGCTGATTGTATTCTACGTACTGGCAAGTATGTTGTCATAATGCAAAGTTCATCTAGGGGCTGAAAATTGTCCTATCCTGTCAAGATAGTGTTAAAGGAGAAAAAGTTGAATGTTGAATTGTACACTGTTGGAAAAAAGTTGCATGATCATAATTGTAATACTGAGAAAATTTTATTATTGCATAATTGCGCAAAGTTTTAAATACAACACAACCATAACATATTGCAACTAGTTCCCTAGACTAATAACTAAATACCAACAATCCCCCTCAAAATGGGCGAAAGATATCAATTAAACCCCTCTTGTTACTAAGTCTCTCAAAATCTAGGGAATCAAGACATTTGGTCAGCACATCAACAACTTGTTTTTTTATGGCTACGTGGCTCAGCTCTAATATCCCACTGTTCAACTTCTCTTTGATGAAGAACATATCGATCTCCACATGTTTGATTCAATCATGTTGCACTGAGTTGTTGGCAATACTGATAGCTGACTTGCCATCACACTACAACTTCATCTGAAACCCATGGTCCACCTTGAGTTGCACAAGCATGGATCTCAACCAAATCATCTCAGCAACTTCATCTGAAACCCATGGTCCACCTTGAGGTACATTGTCTCCAGTTGGCCCTGTCAAGGACCATGCATGTACCTGTTCACTAAGCTCAAAGGAAATTATCCGGTCGGGTATGATTCAAATATATAAATCAGTCTACCAATCTCAGGTATCTCTCTCTGTCAACTGGCTCTCCTGCTTCTTCACTCAACTTTAACTTCTGGTCAATCAGCATCTTCACAGGCTTGCAGCCTAACATCCCTGCTTCCTGCAGTAAGTATAGAGCATATTTCCTTTGCGACAAAATAATTCCTTCTGGCCCACGGGCCACCTCAATCCCAAGAAAGTACTTCACCTGCCCCAAGTCTCACTTCAAATTCTTTACCCAATCTCAACTTTAACTCAATAATCTCTCTTTTATTGTCACCAGTAATGATCATGTCGTCCACGTACACTGCAAGCATCGTGGTATGATGGTCATCTTGCATGAAGAACACAGTATGATCAGCATTGGTCTGTTTATAGCCAATTCCAATCATAGCTTTTCTAAACCTGTCAACTCGAGGAGATTGTTTTAAACCAGACAATGACTTTTCAAAATGCAAACCTGACCGGCAATTCGACTAGTGCCAAATCCTGGGGGAATCTCCATATACACCTCTTTCAACAAGTCACCATGAAAGAATGCATTCTTCACATCAAGCTATTGTAATCTGCATCCGTTGTTGCTGCTATCGAGACCAGAGTCCTGACTGTGCTCATTTTTGCCACTGGTGCGAAAGTCTTATCATAGTCAATCCCATAGACCTGACTATATCCCTTGGCTACAAGGCGTGCCTTGTAGCGTTCAACTTTGCCGTTGTGGTTCTGTTTCATGGTAAACACCCACTTACGTCCAACTGCCTTCTTCCCGGGTGGCAACAACATAAGCTGCCAAGTTTTATTCTTTGTCAGGGTCTCAAATTCCTCTATCATAGCAGCTTTTCATCGCAAATCCGCCTTAGCCACCTGCCAACACTTAGGAATCGAGATATTATCTAAAGATGCAATAAAAGCTCCATGGTCAGGGAGTATATTCAAGTAGGAAACAGTATGGACAATATCATGAGGATGAGCAATATCTGGAGAAAACCCATGCCTATTAGATGGAACCCCTGCATTGCTACGAGTGGTTCTCCTAATCGTTTGGTGAACAAGAAGAATAATATTAGGGGAAGCAGGGGACTGAGTAATATCACCTGAAGGGACTGATGAAGATGAAGTGCCCCCAGAGTTGAGGCAAGCAAAGATATTGTGCATGAGACAGGCGTATGCGACACTGACAGATCTCTAATACTCTCTCTCCTCTGCCACAGAGCATGGGGGTGATGCCATGTGTACACTAATAGTGCCTACCCCTGGCTACTCTCATGACTCAAATTCTCCCCAGTATCCTCATCTACTACCAGATCAGTAACAAGGCAAGGACAAAGAATATCTCCAACTCGTATGATCACTGGCTTCACCGTATCACTACTGCTCTCACCCTTATCACTACTAGTCTCCCCCTCGCGTCGTATACCGCTCGAATCTGGCGAGTCATCAAATAATGAAGACACTGCATGGGTACAACTCATGTTCCCGGAATGTGACATCCATGCTCACGAACAGTCTCCTCTCAGCTGGAGACCAACACACATATCTCTTCTGAGTAGCATAGTACCCTACAAAGACACTTCATAACCCTCATATCTAACTTTCCTATCACTGGTCTGTTGTCCTGTACAAAGCACACACAGCCGAAGATTCTCAAAGGAAGAATTATCTCCCTTTTAGACTTTCCAAACCTGAAACGGGGACCTCCATTCCAACACACGTGAGGGCGTCATGTTGATAAAAAAAAAGTGGTTGTCATCACTGCTTGTTTCCAATGTACTTGGGAAAATTCATAGTAATCAATATACTCCGAGCAACCTCAAGAAGATGACGATTTTTTTCTCTCGGTCACTCGTTCTGTTCTGAGGTATATTGGCATGTGGTTTGGTGTTGTATTCCTTGTAATGACAAATACTCTGCAAATGCTTTGTTGGTATACTCTCTTCAATTGTCTGACCTCAGTATCTTTACTGTTGCTCCATACTGTGTCTGAATGCTTTTATGAAAAATTTTAAAATATCCAAACACCTCACTCTTCGTCTTAATCAGATATAGTTAGGTAACCCAAGAGTAATCGTCAATGAAAGTCATAAAGTATCAAACTCCATCACTGTTGTAGTGGAATACGGGCCCCATACATCAGAATGCACTAACTCAAAAGCACAAGAGCTCCTGCTATCTGAGCTGACATACGAGCTCCTGGTATGCTTTTCCAACTCACAGGCATCACAAGAAAGTCTATTTTTGTCAACCTCTGCAAACAAATGGGAATATAATCGACTCATTGTTGAAAAAGAAGGATGATCTAATTGCCTATGATAAAGTAAAACCTTCTCCTTTGCACTCCTGCTATCTTCAGATGTCTCAACCAAGTATAAAAAAGCTAAATCCAAACACTTTTTATCCATGTACCACAAGCCATTACGCCATGTCTCAGTCCCAAGAATCTTGCCTGTCCTCTCCTTCCGGAAGATCACCTGAGGAATACAAAATAGTGAAGTTTAGCTGATGAACAATGGCGTTAATAGAAAGAAGGTTTACATGAAAGGAATGAGCATGTAACACTTTGGACAAGGTCATAATGCTGGTACAACGCATTGTACCCTTACCAACCACTGGTTGGTCTGTACCATCGACTGTCTTGACACTTAATGGAACAGCTAGGGGAGCATATGAATTGAACTCCCTAGAAGCACCTGTCACGTGTCCATAAGCCCCATAGTCAATGATCCAATCTGAAAATCCAAGAAAGGGAAAGGAGGCCAGGGCCTGAGTCTTATCTCTCATCAAGGTGGCACGATAGTCTCCTCGTCCACCACCTTCAGTATCAGCTCTCCTTCCCCCACAACTATAATCCGGGCAAGAATGCATCAAGTGTCATATCTCTCTACAAATGAAGCAACTCGAGTCTCTCTTCGTATAACGTTAGGATTGGTGGTCTTAGTCGGGATATTCATTCCGTATATAAGCCCGCCTAAGACCTTCCAACCCTCGGGGTTGAGCTTACTCAAAGCCTCTAATCCTTTTTTTTGATAAGTTCAAAGCCTCTAATCCCTTCTCTACCACATTCTCATACCTTTTCACCGTCGCTAATACAACGACTTCACTATCAACAACTAAAGGATCCATCAATTCCTGGTAACTCATATGGTAAGCAACTCCCATCATAATTTTGAGGTCCAGGGATCGATATTTGGCCTATAAAAAAACACACTAAAGGATCCTCCGAAACACCATATCCCACATCCACACCTCAACATATCCACATTTCATCACCACAACCAATCAACCAAAAAACCATAGACCAACACAAATAACCCAAAATTACATTAATGATCATCAATCAACAACTTCAATTAACAACTTACTCCTCACAGCTGCAAACCACTCTGAAACATACCTAATTGGACTGCCCAAGTTTAGGCAAACACTCTCCATATACACAAATAATCCAAATCAAGCATCAAAATCATCGATATATATCAAACGAAATTGAATCAACCAAAATCGATATGGCAGATGCGAAGAATATCCCATAGCAGAGATTCTGAATTTTTTCCAACGATGGCTCTGGCAATAGTGGCGGCGCTTGCGACGGCTTTGGCAAACAGTTGCAGATATCATTCTTCACGGCGATTCCAAACGTGGTGGTGGTCGGACCAATAGCCGGCGCGTGAAGAAAACAACTGCGGGGCTTTTTTCCGATAGCTGCTCCTACGCCGCAATAGACGGGCTGAAACGGCCGGGAAGGGGTCAAAACTACTGTTGGTAGTCATGGGCAATAATTTCCGGGTGTGGCGGCGCGGCGACGACGAAAACAACCAGAATTCGGTTGGCAGCAGGAAATATTATTTTAGGTTTAAGTTTTCTTGATTTTGCTCTGATACCAAATTGTAATACTGAGAAAGTCTTACTATTGCATAATTGCTCAAAGTCTTAAATACAACACATTTGCAACTATCTCCCTAGACTAATAATGAAATACCAACAGTCATGTGCAAAATGCAGAGCAACAATAGAAGATCATCATCCATCGTGTTTTCGTTAATGTTGGTACAATGCCTCGGTCATCCATCATGTTTTCGTTTATTACATATCTCAAAATAGTGATTTGATACTCTAAATTCAATATCTCTAAACTTTAAAAGCATCCCAAAAATAGTTGAAAACACATTGAAATTGTCGCGTAAAATTCTTTACCTGCTAGACCGATGAGCATAAGAATGAGAGGCAGCAGAATGAATTTTGACTCTGAAATATGAGCCAGAATACCCTGATTTAGAATTGCATCTAGGAGTGGTCAATCGAGAATACTGATATCAATCAAAACGAAATAAGCCAGTATTCCATTTTGACATCCGATACCATACCCAAATCACTAAATACCCGAACTTATTCGGGTAGTCGGTGCAATACCTATTACCGATCGATAATTTGACCATCCCAAATTGCATCATGTAATGGTTCCACAGCAAAGTCATTATTTTCGCCTGAGAAAGCATGGAGCTGCCAGAACACCTATGAAGGGGTTGAAACATCAACGAATGTTGAAACACACGTACATTAGGAAATTGAATATAAGTATGAACAATGAACTATGAACAATGAATTCACAAAAGTAAATTAATTTACCAAGTCAAATGATCCTTTTTTTTTTGCATACATCAGCATGTACTTCCCAGTATAGCAAAGTCGACGTTAACTTCCAAAATCTACGTGAAGGAGATGCAGGAACAACCTCAGTACATTTCAGAAGAATCCAATAAAAAACTCAAGTAGATTTATAAAACCACCGATGATTGGGATGGATAATGACGTGATTTACAAGGGGATCGATTTTGGAAAACTTAATCAGAAAAAACGTGGGAATCCAAAAGGAAAAGGAGGGGAGAGGGGGGAGGGGAAAAGAGAGCGATAGAGACTAGAAGGGTAGGCATTAGCCATGAATAACAGCAATGTACTAGATAGTAGAATTGCACTATCCTCTAAAGCTATGGACAACATAAAGAATGTCAGATAGTCAAGGAGAATAAGGAGAAGAGATTAGGTTCTTTTTAATTACCCAGACAGTCTGCTGCACGTCAACTTTTTCCATCACGGTTTGAACTACATGCAACAGCTAGATCACAAAGTACAGGTGCTCTAGATCTTGAAACATGAATCCTTTCCACTTTTCACCAGAAGTCCCCACAACTGCATAATCCATTCCTAAAATGATGAAATCTACTAGTGTCTCTAACACTTA
>JAOWBN010247660.1:0-11760 GCA_028565015.1 Pinguicula moranensis | reverse complement strand
ATGTCCAAGCGCGATCCCCTAAGACCTTATATGGAGGTCATTGACAACATGTTAGTGCAAATGGTATTCTTTTTCTAGTCTTTGGAGTCATTATATTAACCTTTTTACGCAGGATAGTCAATCTGATTTTCTGTCGCTAGTTTGAAGAAGATCCTTCCTTTAGACCACAAGGAGGTCGGCTGGGAGAAAATGACATGGATTATGACACGGATGAGAAATCAATGGCAACATTAAGGTGCCATCTTCGCGGAGCTCGAGAGAATTACTATCGATGCAAAAGGTATATCCTCAGATACCTAGCTATTGTTTCTCTACAAGCATGTCTGTGTTTAATCATGCAGGATCTTATAGACGATGTATTATTCCAGTTTGTTATTTCTTTTGTCTTTCATATATTTTTTTGGCTACGCTACTGATCTTTGTAATTATTTTGGTTCTTTTCTCAAGTATTGCTCATATCATCTCCATCGTATTCTGTTGATAATTGTTAATATATTGTAGCTTTTGTATAATGCTTGTTTTGTAGTGAGTACCTGACTTATGTTACAGAGGCTTTTGAGTTGGAAGATACAATCAGCAACTATGAAAGATGCGATGTTACTGGATGGTTTGCATATTCACCTTCTCATATATGTTCTTCTAATACAATATGTTCATTTGTTTAGGTGCATTGTAGCATTTTCTTGATCGATCTTTACCTCGAAATGAGTTAGTAAGATATCTTCATTATTATGAACAACGTAAATGTTTTTCATAAATCATTTTCAGAGATCGTCATTTGATGAACCGCAATAATGATCCACCACTACTATTGATTAGGTTTACCTGCGATTGTCAAAATTCAGACGATTGCTTTAATTGTGCCGTGCAAATTTTATAATTCTTATCCTCATTTGACATGATCACTAGAAAATTGCTACCATGGTGACAGCAGACTTACTGCACAAGCTAAATGTTTTTCTGGAGGTGTATATCTTGGTCACCTTCAAGTTTGACTGCACATCTTTACTGTAATATTATGCTCTACTTGACTGTTGGATGCTGCATTATGTAACAGGAAGTTTATTTCAAGCTTCAGACCTGAGCGTACCGGTACCTTGGGGCCCTTCCTCGATATGGCAGGTAATAATAGGTTTTAATGGTTCATTGTTTGAGTTGGATTATTGATACCATCTTTTAAGAATTGAAACAAAATTAACTGGATCCATTGGTCATTACATGCATGTTTCAAGTTTTATTTGACAGCCAGTATCTTGTTCTTTTTTCCTTCTTCTGTTAATGCTTCGTATATATTTTTTTTAAATTGGTCAATGGATACCTGTAATATTTTTGTTATAGGATACTTGACAATTCTATGATCATTTTTGCTTAATGTCCCGTGCAAACTTTTTTGTACCTCATACTTATTCCTATTGTTGCATATTCCTTAGTTTTACCGCACTACAAATAATTTGCAATTTTATAATATGCTCGCAGAATTAGTATGGCGCTGTATTTTGCAAAAGCAATTGCAAAAAGTTTTGTCCATCATTCTTGGCTGTATTTCGGCTGCTATACTCCTTGCTGAGGCTACTTTGCTAATCATCGGAGTTGATTTGTCTCTATTCTCCATCCTAATTAAGTCTGTCGGGAATGAAGAGGTTCTCGTTCAGGTATATTTCAGAGAACTTGACCACATTTCTACAGATTGAGTTGGCAAATCTGTAGGGCCTGGCCTTTTGCACTATGGTCTGATTAATTTGTCGTAGTGACTTCTTTCCTTATCTTTGCCAGGTCATTGCTTTTATTCCTCTGATGTTCATGTGTGTTTGTACGTATTTCTCCCTCTTTAAAGTTGGAAGGCTAATGTTTTACTCATTAACACCAAGACAGACAAGTGCTGTGAGCTTGCTGATGATATGCTCGTACACTTTTTCTTGGCCCTTTACTCTCCTTTTTTGAGGATACTTCAAAACAGTTTGAATAATTGATTATTTTGTTAGCTCATGTGGTTGATGTATACTCCATCTCCCAATCAGGATGGTTGCTCGTTATGCGCCTCCAATTTCATACAATTTTCTTAATCTCATCAGTCTTGGTGAGGGCAAGAAAACCATATTTGAGCAGGTGAACCTTCTGTCATATGAAATAGTAAATTTTGATGCTCGTAATCTGATGCACGCGTTAGTTTGTCTGATATGGTGTTAAACATTTATGCAGCGGATGGGAAATATTGATGAAGCTGTACTGTTCTTTGGGGATGTCTTTAACAGTATTTATCCCTTAATCATGGAATCTACACAATCCTGGCCGCTAGCAATTTCTTTGACCGGATTATAAGTTTCCTTGGCTATAAGAAATTATTTAAATTTCATACCGAAGCAGAAGACGTTGATATGGACTCCTAATATTCCAGAAAGGTAAATTTATGCCTGGATTGCTTATTGCTTAATTAGTCTGCTTCCTCTTGCATTATTTTGCCTTCACCTAGACAATAGTTAACTCCAGCTTCTGTTACGATTCACAAAAGGGGTCATTATTCACTTTTTCAAACTTCTATTATTCTACAGAAAGAACCTTTCTTGAACAAGGGCACAAAGTTGGTGAACACCTTATTCCGTTGGCTAGAAACTTCAATGGCGTGGATCTTGAGTCTGGCAGCAGTAACAATGTACGCCCTAATTGTGCATCTTTTCATTGCTCATCTTCTGCATGAATATAAAATGCCGTGAAACATTATTGAGAAGTTAGTGGGAATGTCCTCGATCAAGTTATGCGAATCAACTCAATAGCATTTGAGGATAAGCGGTAAATGTTTTGATTTATATAGCTTACTTGCTTGTGGAGCCCTAGATTGTCTTTCTCATTACAGTTGATACGATTTCTTTTATTTCCTGATTTGAAAATGACTATGAATACTCCAGGAATATAGAGTTGAGATGAAAACAGCTTCAGACATCAGCAAGGAGGCTATCAACGGTAGCTCATCGAAGAAGCCTTTGAATGACACCGCACGGAGGTATGCTGGGAGTAAAGAAGCCATAAGCAGCAAGTATGCTGCCATCAGAGATCATCCCAAATCAGATGCTAGTCCGATTTTGAATATTTCCTCTGCTAAAGTCTCCCTACTCGATTCTGGCAAGACTCTGCCGGGTAACAACCCTGCTCCTTCTGGTTTAGCTTCAAAGTGGGCATCAATGAAACAAGGCCTTCAGAATATGAAAGCAAGCATCGAAGCAAAGAATTTTTTACCTTTACGACAGGTCCAGCAAACAAAACAACAATTATCTCGCGTTTCATCCTCTGAATCCTTGGATGAGATATTCCATAGATTGAAAAGACCTTCAGATGATCATGGCCGTATTGGTGATGATGAGTAGTAAGATGGACTTGTACTGGAGGTTTCAGCTCGGAGTATGTGTCGTTGGCTATATTTCTGGAAAAGTGATAGAATGCCAGCCATTGTTATGAAGTATAAGAGCGAGAACAAGTAAGCCAAGCAGATTATGTACAACTACTGTGTTATTGCAAACTTGGATTCTTTTTTCATTTGATCTTATGTTCTGTCTAATAAATGCACGACCAGAGATCTACATAAATATTTAAAAAACGATAAAGCGCGTATATCCAAGCCAGCCCCTTCTTTCATAATCGTTTCACAATTTATTATCTTGAACTTTTTTCATGGTCCCAAGCTTGAGAAAAGCTGCACCTGCTGTCTGTACAAGGGATACGAAGACGAGGAGGCTTACATTTGATATCCTTAGCTTAGGTACAATACAAAAGATGATTTAGAAAGCAACTTTCCTAAAGTGGCATGTTAATGGAAAATTGAAGTTGTAAAGTGGAAATCAAAGACTTTACAAAGCGTTACAACAGACAGGTCAGAATCCAAGCAACAATAGGAAGCCCATCTCGTTTGCTTCTTGGATGAGAATAGTTGTCGTCCAATACAAAGATCTAGAAATCACATAGCGGGTTTGTCACGTCAGGGAAAATTTGGTTGCATCGAAATCAAGCAATTAAAATCACTAGCGGGAATCTACAAAATTCGTCACCTAGGAATGCTTCAAAAGCTCCGACCGAATCAACCACGTTCATTTGGGTCATCAAGGAGGGATACGAGGCCCCCACAAGCTTTAATTGCTTTTAAACTCTAGAGAAAAGTAGGCTTAGTCTAGTTTACGTGGTTTAGGTGGTAAATAAATACATAATATTTTAATAAATAAAATGAAAAACTTAGTTCCAAAAAAATGAACTCATCGTTATTATCAAATTTTTCCTAAGTTCATAATTCGAAGTGTTGGAACTTCGAGAAATATCATTGCAAACTGTTGAAGTTAGAGTTAAATACATCCACACAATTGTAGAAATAAACCAATATGGAATTACGATTAATCATGGAGCTTTTCCGAAGAAAAAAATACTAACTTTCTTGTTGGTTGAAACGGCTCAAGCCGTTTAATTATGGCTTGAAACTAAGCCGTGAATTTCAGAATTATTATGACTTGATAAATGTGAACGAACACATATAAACACATGCATGGAGCTTTAATTTGAAAAATCGTAGTTGCAGGAATCCAGGAGTCGAATGTGCCCAGCTCAGTGGACTCGGGATCTGAGCAGCATACGGAGAGTTGGTTTATCAGAGATGCAGATGAAATTCAAACATGGCTTGCAGTCGGTAGGACCCACTTTTACAGAGTTTGTTTCCCTCAGGGCCCCACAGAGACTAGTTTTCAATACACCTTTTGCCTTTTTCAACTTGTGGTTGTGGCATGAGGATGACGACGAAGTCAACAATTGTTTTTTTAGGTAATTTGGTTTTATTTATTTACCGAAATAAAAGCACCAAATAGTATTGTATTAAATTATTTTTTGGGTAATTAAAAATTTTCAATAACTCAAATGGATCAAGTTGTCTATTTGATAGGAGTATGATTACGTATATTTTATCTTTGTACTAACAAAATTTATTAATAATATTTAATTTGTTTCAAATGGACCAAGTTACAAAAAAGAGTACACAGGTGCACATTAGCTATATCTCAATATCATCGTACAAAGTATTATTATAAACAGATAAATATGAGTAGGCTAGCGCCTCGTATCCTTGCATTCTCCCGTTCTTGTAGCCAGTTGGATTTCGCCTATAATCTTGAGTATTTTTCATAACTAATCTGTATTTTGTAAAAGAGTTTTTTTGCTAGGTTAATAATATTCCAGAGTCATCTATTCGTCCTTATCCACAGTTGCAACCAGATCATCGCCGATTAACTGTTCTCTGTTTTGGAGTCTTATCAAACCCATGTGATAATTGTTGTATTGATTACGATTTTGTTATGATCATGGACATCAATTGAAAATAACGGAAATGGATATTATTACTTAATAAAGTGATTACGACTTTAAACTAAGGAATTATTTTTTAATCATACTTTTTTTTATTCTCATTCTCTTTTTAATTTTATAAATTTTAAGTGTTTACAAAAATTAAAAAAAATTATAAAAAATTATAATTAATTTTTTATAATTTTCTAAATAGTATTGCAATTAAATTTTTTCAAATAACTTTTATTTATTTATAAAATTGCCATTAGGATTAGAAATAGAAAAAAAAAGTAACTTTCCACCTACTTCAGAAAAAAAGAAATTTTGTCTAGAAAAAAAGAAAAAGGAGAAGGAGAAGCAAAAATGAGTCTTAAAATACTGTTTTTTCATATAATCTAAAAAAAGTGAAAAAGAAAAAGAATATAATTTTTAAGAGGTACAAAACAGGCTCTCATTCTTAGATGACCTCTATACTTCTGCTTACTTTATACTTCTACTTTCTCTATAACTCTATCCTTCTATAACTCTATTCCCATATAGGCAGGGGCCATGTCCCCCACACCATTTAAAAATATTATACATGTAAAAAAAAATTATTTTTTCAGTTTGCTCTCCCCTACAATATTGTAACTATTTGTTTTAGACTATTACATAAAGTTTACTTAGATCAGTTGATAGATTTTCAAGCTTTTAAACCATGTGATCATGGTTCGATTCCTCTTAGTCGCCTTTTCAATTATTTCTTTAGAAATCAAAAGCTAAAAATTGAAGTCAATGGGATTTGAAGCTTGGATGCAGTAATAAAATTTAAGAGCATAAACCACTGCACCACAGAACACTGATGTAATTTTATCAATTCCAATAGGCCACGTTTACTAAGCAGAATTATACATCATTATTACAGGATTCGAACGCAGTGCTTTGTTTACTATACACACACTTAATAAAGCGGGTTGGTGAATTCAATCCCATGACCCGCGAAATTTTTTAAAACTCATGGGATTTGGCCCAAAAAAATTATACCAATTTGCCACAGGTCCACTGCCACGTTATAAGAAAAATAGTTTTGGGAAAAGAAGTCTGAAGAACCCTAGCATTAGGTATAATCTGGGTTTGCGATCATTTGGTTTTACTCTTACATATATGAGTGCGTCTCGCCATCTCTAGTATAGTATTTCCCAAATTTTTCGGCAGGATGAAGGTACGATGTCGTCTCCCATGCTCTGATATTCCATTTCGATTGACGGACAAACATCTTCCAGCATTGCGGTGATGTTTCCAACTCCCTACTCAAATGGATTTCAGGATTCCTCGTTCCAACGAACGAGCTACTGATCTCACAATTGGCTTCACTTCAATCTTTAAAGCTCACTTAGTTTGCGGTTTGAGGTTTCCTCTTCATCCCTTTGTTAACGTCCTACTTGAATTCCTGCAAATAGCTCTGCTAATAGGAGTTCTCCCAAAATTGATTCTTTCTACGTCTATCCACCCTTGGTGCAAATTTATTGACTATTTAACTCATCTTGCCACAATGAGTGGCTCCCATCCTTTTTGTTTGCGCGTATGGGTTCTGAACTTTCGGTATTTCTTACCGGATCGTATTTTCATGGGAGAGAGGAGTGTGTGTTGGAGCATAACTGTGTTGTGAGATTTGAATTGTGTTGGTGACCTTCTGATTTAAGCCTGCACCCCTTGCCGTTTTTGTGGTTATTTGTGGAACATAGCCTGGTGCAGTGCAAATATTTTCCAGAATCTTTTGATGCTTTCAAATTTCTTCGTCTTCCGCTGCCCATACTCTTTTCATCCTTCATTTATGTGGCGGATTGCGTACACGTTGGAATGCTTCGCGCAAAGCGAGGGTGCATTTCTAATTTTTACAAATCCATGAGTTTTTTTTGGTGTTCATGGTATCCGGAATTATATTGGGTCTAATTAATCTTTGGAACTCATGTCCGGTGATTCCATGCATGAACAGTTTAAACCGCGGGCTTAGAGTTCCTTTAAGGGTCCTAAGTTAGTGGTCTAGCGAATTGTTTGCACCAAGAGTGAATTGAATTCTAGACCTCTTATGAGAAACTCAGTCATTCACCACTAGGCCAACTAATCAAGTTCTCATGGCATGAGTTTGATATGTAGTTAGACTCTATTTGTTCGAAAATTTTGGTATCCAAACTTACCTTCTCACATGTCTAACATGGAACATAGTTAGCCATTCAAGGGCAGAGAGAGGGGCCAAGTCGAGCTCTATCACCCCTTGAGCCATTTTCATTTTTAAAATATACTAAAACATAGGTTCATCCATGTCCTAAAAAACAAAAATAAATAAATTTAAAATTATGAAAATTTAAAACCCATGACCTATGAGGCTTCTCAGGCCATTTGCTTTTTAAAATACATCAAAGTTCACGTCTATCTGGGTTCTAAATATTTTGACATGTTAAAATTATTAATATTTGAGCTTCTAGAATTTTTATTTTTTCATGACTGTTGTGCAAGTAAATTATTTTGACATCTCCTAAAAAAAACTGGCCCTCTAAAATATTTGTTTGTCCACCCTAAACATTTTTTTGTACCCTCTATTACTTTTTAAGATTCGCCCTTGTTGATGTTAATTTTATTTATTATTTATTTATTTATTTATTTTATCTTATTGTATTTTTATTATATATTATTATTATTATTTTGTATTATTTTTATTTTTATGTTTGGCCGCCTTGATCTACGAGCTGGGGGTCTCTGAGGAAATAGTCTCCTTATCTCTTCGGAGGTAAAGATATGGCTGCGTATATCTCACCCTTGACAGACCCTGACTACGGGCGAGATTTACTGGGCATGTTTGGTTTGATTTGTTTGATTTATTCGGCTTGCTGAGTCAGGAACTAACTGATCGGACATTCAACTCATATTCTATCTACTCATAGGTCACATCCTCTACCGAGTATTAAAGCCCGGACCAATTCACTCTTATCATCTATTCGGTATTTTACTAGGAAGCATTTTTTTTTCTTATAATTTATTAGGTATTTAACCCAGACCGAGTATTAAACCGAAGCATTATTTTTTTATTTAATCTGGAATGAGTATTTAATCTGGAATGGGTATTTAACAAGAAATTATTTTATCTCTTATCATCTATTAGGTATTTAACTCGGAAGCATTTTTTTCTCTTATTATAAATCTGGTATTTACCCCGGATCAGGTAATTTATTTTTTCTCTTATCATCTACAGGGTATTTAACCCAGATCAGATATTAAACCTGGAAGTATTTCTTCTCTCTCTCACCATCTACTAGGTGTTTAACTCTGAAGAATTTTTTGTGGGACAAGCTCGCTTCCACAAGATCTGTATGAGGCAAAATTTGCTCGTGCGTGGGTTATAGTGGTTTTGTTGGAGTATTTTTGGATTATTCAATTTGTTGAATTTTTGAAGCAGTTTGTGATAATTTGCATGTTCCAATATGTTGTTATACCCCGCTTATCTTCTGGTTGGTATGACGAAATAACCTTTATGGTTTGGGTCAAATTTGTGATGTGATTGAGTCAAGATTAAGGCAATATTGACATTTAGGTTAACGGATGTGGATATTGATGAACTGAAAAATTGAAGGTAGACAAAAAGACAGTTAAAGTTTGGGATAAAAGTTCAAGTAGTTTAAAATCTTAGTGGTTGAGAAGTCGCGAAGGCTTGGAAGTTTTAGAGTTAGAGAAGACTCATGAAAAACTTGTGCATTGTGTTAGCTTCAGAACTTGTTGTAACTTGTTAATGGTGACTTTAGAGTGTCAGCTAGTATTCCAAAATCGATAATTAACTCTGTTCGCAAAAGTGAAAGTGGTGTGGAAGAATTAAAGAAGAGATATTTCCTTTATTTGAATTGTTCGTTTGTGTTGGAGAGTTGAGTACTTCTACTACTGTGAAGCCTGCTGGTCCCATGAGTATGACGATGAAATCCTCTTTTGTTTGAAAAGTTCAAGATGAGTTTGATTGGTGCACAACATAGAGCTACCTCTGAAGGGTTGATTGGTGAAGGAAATCAAGTTTGTTCGTGATACGAGAAAATTCAAGTAAAGGGGCTGATTCTTAGGAATTCGCCTAATAATAAATTCCTAGTGTTTGACTTGAATTAATATTATTTTTCAGAATTTTAAATGTATTAGAATTCCTGCCTATAAATAGGACATCTCTTAACTATTAGGGTTGAAAAAGAGGCAGAAAAAGAGAGAGACGAGATGAAAGAAAAATAGAGAGATATGAGACTTGGGATGTGGTTCTCTGTGTCTACGTGGCTTGAGAGGTTTTCTTTGCGTCTTCTGGTTATTTTTTGTGTCTATGTTGCATGACAAGAATGTTGTTTCTTAGTAAAGACAGGCAAATGTGCGTGCCGGACACGACACGCATAAAAATGTGTTGTGATGGGCCAGCCCGTGTGCAAATGGATCACGAACATTTGCACGTTTTCTATTTTTTTTATTTAATAAAAATAATAGTGTGATTTAAATAAAAAAAATTTAACAAAAATTCAGATGCGGGCCAGCCTACACGACATGCACGATTTACGGGCTGGATTTTTAAGCCCGGCACACGCACGTTTTGTAAAACGGGCAAGTATTACATGCACATTTTCTGGAAAAAAAATTGGCACGCACGCACGCACGTTTTAATGCGGGCGGTTTAGGCACGTTTGCACATTTTTTTCGTGAGTGCCAAGCCTAGCTTGTTTGCACGCGCTCGTTTGTCTATCTCTATTTCTTAGTGGATTGATTTTCTTCTCTCATGGATGTAGGCTTTCAAGCCGAACCATGTAAATCTTGTGTTGTTGACTTATTTCGTTATTTATGCTTTCACATAATCTAGAATGTTTTCCAATAAATGGTATCAAAGCCAGGTTGTGAGATCTGGTGTTGGGTTTTACGATCTCTAGTAAAATTGGGATCTTGTTGATTTGGATAAGAAATTTGTGATGACCAGGCACATAGATTTGTTAAAGAAAAAGGGAAGATTTTGAGCAAATCTTCTGCGTTGACCAACATTGTGACTACTTTGATCATTGATTCCTGAAGTTTGAGGACTCCGATCGTGATGATCTTGGTGTCATTTGAAAGCCCATTGAAAGATGAACAAAATCGCTATAGTTTTGTGATCACATGTTTTCAGGAAGGATCCCGATTTCATCAAATTTGTTGAAATTCGCTGCAGTACGAGAAGAAACGTGCAGTCAACTTTGACCGCTGATTGGCGGAGATCTAGAGCTCCAATCGCCACGATTTTGGTGCCGTTGGAAAGCCCATGGAATGACGAAGAGAAGACCTAAGATGTGGTGGTCTATTGTTCAGTGTATAAGGACGTTTTGGGGTAAAATATTCAAGAACAAATCATGAGAGCTTAGATTCAAATTGGACAATATCATACCACTGTGCAGATATATAGTGTCCAAAAAATCCTAACAGTGGTATCAGAGTTGGGTTCTGGAGTTAGCCATTTGGATAAATCCCAGGGATGTCGAATGAAGTGGTTCCCTGGTTAAGCAAACGATGGGGGTCCGTGGTAATCCTTCCTGGTTGAGAAAGAATATGCATTACATGTGTCCGGTGGCTCTATGTTCAGGGGAGGATGTTGGCCCGTGGCCCTATGTTCGAGGTGATGCCGGTGGTCCTTTATTCGAGGGGAGGAATGTTGGACAAACTTGGCGCACACGGCTAAAGAAAGAAAGAAATTAAGTGTATAAATGGATAAACATTATAATTATTAGTACGAGGCATTTTGGGATTAAAAGCCCAAGAATAAAATCATGAGGGCTTAGTCCCAAATTGAACAATATCATACTCATTAGGAACTGTCCAAAGTCATAACATTTTTTTCCTCTTAACATCTACCGGGTATTTAATAAGGACCAGGTAGTTAACCCGGAAGTTTAATCATTGAAACAATTCCTTCCAATTTTTGGATTTAGCATATTCTTAGATTGCATGTTAATTGATTCTTGGATAACAGTTTTCCTTCATGTGGATTCAACTAATTTACCGGATTCTTTAAACTGATTTTCGTCACAGTCTCTAAACTGATTTTTGGGTGTTTCTCTTGGGGCCCATTGAGCACGTATCGGGTTCAATGTTTAAGGTTAAATGCATGAGTATTTTGTTTACCTCAAAAAAACAAAGAGCATGTTTTGAAAACATGAAGTGAAGTGATGTGCACTAGAAACATTTTTTAACAAAATCTTAGCACGATCTTGTAATAATGTCATCAGCTCACGAGGCTATGAAGATCAACTTTAAAGTTTCATCATTCTCTTTTGTTAGAAAGATACATTGAAACATGGGGCACGTGGAAGAAGTCTGGACTAATACGAATAAAAGGGGAAACAGTGGCTACATTCTCAAAGAAAAGCTGAAAGTATTGAAGCAAGCACTGAAAGCCTGGAACATTGAAGTTTTTGGAAATATTCATACTAC
>JAOWBN010247649.1:0-11761 GCA_028565015.1 Pinguicula moranensis | reverse complement strand
GAATCTCTGCACTCAATCGAGAGCTTCATATCCTTCATCAATGGTGGAAAGTTTGTTCTTAAACGATTTCACCTCCGTTTTCGCTCGCCCAGAATAGAATCTCTGCAACTTCTTCTTCGAAACAACGGCTTCCATCGCCGTGATTCTGCTCGCCTTTTCAGAGCAGTCGGACCGTGAATCTTCTTCCACAATCAAAACAGACGAGATCCGAGATCTGGCACTCCGGCGCCCTTTCACTGCGCCGCTGAGCGCCACGCTAGCTTTCACAGCAAGAGCCGCCATCTCCGTCGCGGTGAGGCGACGCTTGAGCTTCGACGCGGGCAGAATGAAATAGATCTGCGCCTCCTCCAGCTCCTCCTCCAGCTTCAGAGATGGTATGTAATCCTCGAACCGCAACCGGTCGGAGTTGCATAGGAAGACCGACTCCGGCGACAGAGTCTCAGAGTGGAGCACTTGAGAAACGTTGACCGGGAGTGAATACTGACGTAGCTGTCCGTCTACGGAGACGACGTTCGCGGTCGGCTTGCGGCCTCGGGACGTGGAATCTGAGTACTCACCGGATGAGAAACAGGCGCCCATATTCTCCGACGAAGTTGGAGTATGGAATGTTTGATTTAAATGTGAGTAGAGACTGGAGAGTGAGATTTACTATTTAAACAGAAGAGTTGTGAATTGTGATGACGTGGCATGGCGTGCGTTGAGGGTTGGAGTGCGCTATATCACTTCCGCTCTTCTTCACTCCATATTTTTTTAGTAATCTTATCCCGTGCTTCATTCTGGACCTTCCCCTGACATTTTCCTCTTTTTCGTTTGATAATTTTTGCCACCTTTTGATTCAAGGTTAGTTCCTCGTCTGAATCATTTTGTCGTTCTTTGCCCCCAATTTGAGATTTGAATGTTGGGTCTTTTATGGAATCTTTGTATTCCTCTGTCTTGTTTTCAATTTTCTCATCTGTCTTCTTCGGCTCATTAAGTGTTCGATCACCCCTTACAGTTGTCATCTTTTGCTTCGGAAAGGCCAACTACAACTCTTCATCAATGAGGTGCCCTAAGAATATTTTCACTACATCCACTACTTTATCCTTATTTCCTTTCTCATTTGCCAATCCCTGCTCTCCACCATCTTATATCTTCACCTCGTTTCCAAGTCCTCCCGTAGACAAAGGTTTGGCGCCCTCATCTGGATGGCTTCCTTGCATTTTAATTCACCTACCTTGGAGGATTCATGTATGTCTATCACAGTTCCATTCTTTCCTATCCTCTCGTAGCTTTTCTGTTGTCTTCCATTTTTTTCAAAATTTTTCCCTATCTTATTCCCTTTCCTTATGCTTGTTCCTATATCTGATGCACTATCAAGTCTTGTGTCCCTGGACATAGCATTCAAGCAGTAATTGCCCCGATTTTCATAGTAGCCTATTTCCATAGGAGCTTGCTGGATAAAACATATTGTTCGGCAGTTCCTTGGACAAATAAATTTTAACATAAATCCTGGCATACTCCGTTCGAGTCCTGTCGAATGCCATGCTATCTACACCTAGGTATCTGTCAAGCAAAGAGCCTATGACCTGAAGTGTGCCTCTTTTGTAAAGGTTCACTGGCAGATTTGGCAATGTTATCCAAACAGGGGCCAGAGATTACTCTTTCTCCATTGAAAATTTGTCATCCACCTGAATAGTCAAAAAGGTTGACCCTCCATAATTCTTCCTTTTCGGGTCCAAACCATGGGCTAAGTCCTTTCATTTTTGAATTGGATAAGAACATTGTAGCCGTTGAGTACCGTCATATCCTCTTGAGATGGGGTTCATTTCACCCTAGGTCTTCAACACGCATGTGCAGATAGAGTCGATCGCCACCCTCTTCCTCAGGAATTCATCACTAGGCAATACAATAGGTATTCTGCTGTTATCGCCATTTATTTATCAGAGAATCTCACACCTACTTTGCCATCCAATCTCACTAGGTTCGCTTTCCAATGCAAAAATCTAGTATCTTTTTCTTATAAGTGGCTACCGCATAAGACAGGGGCATCATGCCTTTCATCGAGTCTGTTGTGCCTGGGTGCATCTGTTATCCAACTGTCAAAAGTCGTGGGCCTGCCTAGTACTTGTGGAATAGTGTTCAACGGGTTAACTATAGTCGAGTAGGAAATATTCAACTTACCGTTCTTCAGCGCATTGTTTGCTTGTATTAGCCCCTTGTTTGTGTGGTGTACCGGATGGGCCACCTCCTACCATCATGACATGAGCGTTCAGCTCCAAAAGGGTTGTGAGTGTGACTGGACAAAGTTCAAAAACATTAGCCGTTACAGGGTCAGCAAAACTTTATTCTAGAGAGAAGTCAAAGCATTTTCGTTGTCTTTTAGGGCCTTGGTTGTATTGGCAAGTATCTAACCCAATATCACACCTATGAGTCATCTAGACTATGATCACATTATGAATTATAAGGTGAAGGTAATCTTCCTGACTAATGAAGCTACATTGAACGAAATATAGTTTGTTATATGCAATTCGATATACCAACCCATATGCGTCATCCAGAGTATGGTAACTCAATGAGCTACAAAATCAATGATAAGTATCATAAGCATGTACGGGATGCAACGCAAGACAAGAAAAGTAACATTGAGCTGAAGAAGTGCTTGTAGGATAGCCAGCTACAATCTATCATCCAGTGAGTGATGACGAATGGAGTAACAGAAGCGCACGCGACTTTTTCTGGCTGAGTATATGATGGTGTCGTGATAGTTAGAGAGACAATAGGAGTGTGACTTTTTTTGGGTAAGCTAATATCTATTAATAATAATAATATGGTACAAAAGAGAAAGAAAAGTAAAATATTTACAAATGTTTACAGGCCTATAACTACCTATTCCAGTAGGAAAACCACAAAAATGAATCTTTGAGAGTGATCTTGATATATGTACCCACTTCCAAGAGTGATTTGGTATATGACTCCCTTAGCTTCATAGTATATCACAGAGCATCTCGGCATTCAGTTCATCGCCATTATCCATTTTTCAGCAAACAAAATGTCATATCTATCAAGTTATCAATTCCCCTTTTTATGAGGATATTGGCACATAGTTCAGTTATGCTTGAAGAGCTATCCTCGTATTGAATGAAGGGTTGATAAGTCAATGGGCCAGTATATAAGATCATAGTCAAAGATAATTGTTTGTCTGCAAGGTGGCCATCAGCTTGAAGATTTCCTCAACCTTTGGGTTGTTGTTGCATTTATTGCATGTTTATGAGCTCTTGTAGTTAGAGGCTAGCTGTCCCAATGGGTTCTCACAGAGAAGTATGTGAAAAAGTTGAGTCAAGAGGACTCTTAGCATGATCAGGTCAAATCCTAGATTTCTGATGGCCAACTATCAGCATTGTATGCATGCTGGCCAAAGTGCCTTCCGGAGATAACATCTCAAAATCTTCACCCTGTACCTTGGAGAGTGACCCAAAACAGTCAGTAGAACAAGCAGGAATGCTAGCATAAATTATGATCCATGTTAAGTTAGTAGAAATGTAATAACATTATGATCAGTTCCATTATTTCTAGAGCAGTTGAAGTAACCGAGCTATTTGCAAAGTTGCCTGAGGATCTATAGGCACTAAACAGAAAATCACATGATCTTCATTTGTATCATCAAATTTCCAGAATAGTCAGTAGCATAATAAGTGCACCCATGGAATAAAGCAGAAAACTTAGCCGAATGTGGCTAACATGAGGCGTGAAAATAGCATTGTATATGCATGAATACACTGTTCAGAGCTCATATAAGGCTACAAAAATTTACCAGTCAGTATTATAATCAAAATTCCATGCAGGTTATTGGTTGTATTAGCCAATCTGTTAAAGAGTAGGGAAATTGTAGTTGTTTTGGTGAGCCTTTATGTTCAGACAGATATTTCTTTGTATGGCCTGCACTTCTTCATCAATTACTGGAAATTTCCACTCAAAGTTTTTTTTATTCCTTACCTTTCATAACTGCCAAATGAAAGAAATCCAGATAGATTTCCATGCCGCCATATTGCTTCCAGTTGGTTTCTTGGAGCAAAAGTCCTGGAGTGTAGGGACTGTTGTTGATACTAAGTAGGATCTTCCCTGATTGAGCCACTCCTCTATGACCTGCCAAAGAGACAGTGTTATTGCACAAATGATAAACAAGTGCTCATAATTTTCTTGACCTTCACTGCACAAGGTACACAATATTTCCTAGTCTGCTTGGATAATGCCTCTCTTCTGCAAAGTAGATTTGATAGGTAGAGCCTGAGGAGGAGTTTACAGACTAGTATTTCCTGTTTCGTTTGAGAGTATTTGTTCCATACCATGAAAAGTTTGTCAGCTTCCTCATTTGTAAACGACAGATCTGATGCAACAAGCTGGTTTAGGTAAGTAGTTTTAGCACTATACTTTCCAAATATACCTTCTTTGAACAAGTATTAATCTTGGCCATTTTGTAGAGGAGATCTGCCCTGAAGTAGATTTTGGAGCTGGGCAAGCTGACCCTCTTCATTATTCCATAGCCTTCTTCTCCAAATCAGGTCTCATTTCTAGGTATTGTCTTCCGACTTCCCTACATCAGAAACATATAGTAGTGTATTTGTTGAAACTCCGTATAGCTGAGGAAGGTGTCTACTTGTGCCTCGGATGATAGTCATTTATCACTCCAGAATAGAGTTACTGATCTAGTTCCAAGTTTTATCTCCAAATTTTCCATGTACCAAAGCTGGGAGATAATATCCTGCATTTCTTTCCACTAGGTTGATGCATATGCTTCTCCTCTCCGCCGTCCCCTTTGTGGGGAGCTATTATATGATGGTCTCTGAAGAAGTCTCAGAGTTCCCATCCTCAAGCCAGCCACAATTTCATACTTAGATTTCAGTATGTCAGTGGTTAGAGAGTTCTTATCCTGCAAGATTCTAGCACCCCATTTCCCCAATAGTGCCTTATTGAATTCTTCTATTATCTAGATACCCAGCCCCCCTTTATTTTTGGGCAGAGCTATTTTCTTCCAAGAAGTCCAAATGGCAGATCTCTTTTCTCAATTCTTCCCCAAAAGAAATTTCGTTGTAAGGATGTCAACTTATACAATACTGATTTTGGGATGTCACTGATAGCAAAGTAAGAGCATTGAGTACTGCATTGATAAGTGTTAGTTAACCTCCCACTGATAGGTAGTTGTTCTCCCAGGATTGTAGAGTTTTGGAAACTCTTGAGACAACAGGCTACCATATGGCAGCTTTGTGATTCTTCGCACCCACCGAAAGACCAAGATACATGAAAGGAAGATAACCTTGCTTACATCCTAAATTTGCAGCCATTTCTTCAAGTGCAGCACAATCCATGTTCACTTCATAAATGGAGCTTTTGTTGTAGTTAACTCTCAGGCCTGAAAGGAGTTCAAAATTCAGGAGGACTGCCTTGAAGGTTTTGATGGTGTCCCAAGAAGATTCACCAAATAGCAGGGTATCATCAGCAAATTGAAGATGAGAAAGTTGCGCCTTGTGCCTTCCAATCTGCAGGGGTGTAAAATTGTGTAGGCTGGCAACTTTATATAGTAACACAGAGAGCCCTTCAGCTGCAATATTGAATAGCAGGGGAGATAATGGATCGCCCTGCCTTAAGCCTCTTTGTGGCATAAATTCAGAGGTAGGACTCCCATTTATAAGGATTGAGAAGGAGGCAGAAGATAGGATCTCTGCAATCCAATCAATCCATGCTCCGTGGAAGCCCAGGTGTTGCATTGTTGATAGAAGGAAGGACCAATTTACAATGTCAAATGCCTTCTCAAAGTTCATTTTGAAGATTATGGATTTTTTCTTTAGCTTTCTCAACTCATCGATGAATTCATTGGCAATGAGGGTGTTGTCCAGTAACTTCCTCCCTTTGATGAAGGCCATTTGGTTGGTGGAGTTAACCTCCTCCAACACTGTTGCCAGTCTCATTGCAAGCGTTTTACAAAGGATTTTAGGCATAGAACCAATCAATGTAATTGGCCTAAAGTCCTCAACTTTCATGGGATTTTTTTTCTTGGCAATGAGAGTAATATGCGCAGCATTGGAGCCTGTGGCTACTCTGCATTTTTTATAGAATTCATGCAGCATTAGAAAGATTTCATCCTTGAACAGGTGGCTGAAATGTTGGATAAAGCGGAAGTTTAGGCCATCAGGGCCTAGACTTTTATTGCTGCCACATGAGTTGAGGGCCTCAAACATCTCCTGTTCAGTGAAGGGTGTGATCAGGTAGTTCCTGGCCGTGTCTAATAATATTTTGAACATGTTTGCCTGAAGTCTTGGTCTGACTAATATTCTTCCTTAAATCTGTTTTCAGAGTGGACTTTAAAACAGTTCTTCACCTCCTAAACACCCTCCGGCCAGATCTGATTGTCCCAAATTCCTGTGATGGTACTCCTGCTTCTGCGTTTATTAATCCATCTATGATAATAGGCCGTGTTAGCATCACCTTGTTGTAGCCATTGAATTATTGATTTTTGATAGGAGGTAGTGTCCGACAGCTTGGTCACTTTAAGCAGTTCATCCTTTAAGATTTTGTACCAAATGTTGTAGTTCATCGGTGATGATAGCACTAGATTAAGCTTGTAGTTCTAGCTGTGTAAGTGAGTTTAGTAATCCTTTTCTTTATGAAAATAAGTTCCTGGGGGCCTACGAGTTCCATCTCTTGATTCCTGATCTGATTTCTCTGATCTTCTGCATAAGTCTTTAACCTGCATATCTCAGGTGACATGGTTGGTTCCAAAGTTGCTCCACCAAGATGTTATAGTTGTCTTCTCCCAACTAATAGTCTAAGACTCTAAATGGTTTGGGGCCCCAGTCTTTGACTGCTTAAAGTAAACAGACCGTGATATGATTAGAATCATCCTTGTCTAGCCCTATTTGTGTCCAGTCCTAGGAGGAGGACATCCTCACATCATTAAGCAGGAATCAATCGAGTCTACTTAAGCTTCTCGATGAGCTGGGATACCAGGTATATTTCTTTCTAGCCATGGGAAGGTCATGCAGTCTCAGATTACTGGTAAAGTCCCGGAATGCCATTATTTCAGGGGCATATCTTGAAGGGGAGGACCCTTTCCTCTCTTCCAGATGCGAAATAGAATTAAAGTCCCCAGAGATGCACCATTTTTCCTGTTATTTACCATTGTATTGTTCCTGCAGTTCATGCCACTGAAATATCTTATATTGAAGGACAGAGGGGACATATAAGTTTACCATGTTGCATTGCACAGTATCATTGATCGATGTACCTGAAAGACCAAGAAATCCATTACCAAAGAACATGTTTTTCCTTACAAAGTTGTTGTTATACCAAATACATAATAGGACACCTGCTTGCCCTTTGGATCCCATGTAGGCCATATCAAAGTCATCATTGTGCCATAGTATCTGGCCTAAGCATCGATCAATTACTTCCAATTGAGTTTCCTGAATGCCAATGAAGTCTACTTGCTGATGCACTATGAGTTGATGTAGCCTCTTCCTCCTTCCTTGGCCCCCAAGCTCTCTGACATTATAGGTTATCCACTTCATTGGGGGATGCTTTCTGCCTGTCGCTTTTCTAAACCTTCCCAGAGCTTTTATGCTTCTACTGTGTACAGCTAAGGCTGAATAATTGGGCAAGTGCTGACCTAGCATCTACATGGGAGGAACCATAGTCTATGCCAAGTTCTTCCCCCATAGTTATGATCTTATCAATCTCCTGGTGATCACCTACAGTTGGGGTTGATTCAATCTATTCCTGGTTTCTCTTTGCCAATATATGTCTATTGGATTGTTGGTCCATCAGTTGGTCTATCCAGTGATGAACGGTTGTCTACTCTTTCTCATAGTTAGCCCCAACTTCCCTCTTAGCTTGGCTTCTAGTTCTGGGGACTGTTTCTCTTTGTTCAGTATCTGTCTTCTTTCTCATCTTCAGTGGAGTTGTTGTTGTTGTTTCCTGGGCAGGGGAAACTTCTTTTTTTGAAAGTAGGGGAAAACTATCTAAAGATGTGTTGACTACAGGCTCAAAAGGACAGCCAATCAAAGATTCCACAGTAGTAGTAGTAGCAGTATAGCTGACCTTGATACTGGTAGGTTCCTCATGATCCCCTTTAGCTAGTAAGATCAGTTGATTTTCTTGTGTCTGGCTTCCTTGATAAGACATGGAAGTTGACTCAGGCCATCATTCTAGTTTAAGAGGGCTCAAAATGTGCTGGTTGGATAGGGATCTATTAGGAACATGCTCCTTGGAAATAGGGGAAACCTCTCTGTTTGCCTTCTCGGTATAACTCTTACTTGACGTGAACTGGTGGTCTTCACTATGTGCAGAGGCAGACTAGAAGTTTGTATCTGACTCCAAAATGTCAATGCTGTCTTCTGAGATGGAGGAAGAGAGTTCTGACCAAGCAAGGTTCACCTTCATGGCTTTATCAACCTCCTTGATATATATTGTGTATTGTCTCCTATTGATGTCTAAACCCTATTGTCAAGGTTGAAGGAATAACCTAATTAACATGGAGATCAAGTAGCATTTGAGCTCCTTCTAGATGAAAACATCTCTCGAAGAGGGAATCAAGACATATAAAGTTTTTCTAGCAGCTGTCCAATCTGTTTCAGTATTCCCTCCTCCCATGCAATTAGAGGAAGGCCATAGATTCTGATCCATGCTTATCTATTCTTGGCTACCATGTCCTCATATTCAGGCCAAGTGACTAAGGGGCCTAGGATCCGTAGAGAAAGCCAGCTCTATTCATGCTTCAGTAAGTTTGGAAGATCACAATACTCTTCCTCCCACATTCGGACTTTACGAGACCCTATGGCACTAACATTGATGTTGTGGTAGCCAGCACTTTGGAATGCCAATTGGAATTCTCGGATTCTATGTACGGCTTTTAGTTTACCAACTCTTCCAGAAGATTGCCAAGAGTAGCTACTGGAAGGGGTGGACCTTGATGTTTGACCTTTCTGAAGCTTGTTAAATGACATAGGAATCCATTACTGATTAGTCTTTGATACAACTTTAAGTGGCTGGTTATGATGAGTGCCTAGGTGATTCCTGCCATACATATCAGGAGAAGTTGATGCAGTACCAGACTTGGCCAGATTACCTCTGAGCTCATAATGTTCAATCCATGTGTTGTTCAATCCAAGCCGCAACCTATCCATGTCCTGAATGTCAACAAACTCAACAAAGCCAAATGGTAGACCATCTCTATCTTTTTTCCTTGCAATACGCAGAATGTGTAGCTTACCGTGTTTCTTCAGGGTAGTTTCTAGGCTAGCAACAGAAGAACCAGGTGGAAAATTAGTTATAATGAAAGTGCCTTTCTTGAGCGTAACGCGGTTACCTCTTATTTTCCGAGATACTTGAGTTGTTGGTCCAAGCACAGGCGGGATTTGGATTTTTTATCTGAGTGCTCCAACATAAGTGAAACCAGACTCCACTTCTCTAAATGACGCAGTTCTTGGTGGAGGAAATATGCACTGGGGGCTAATTTTGTATGGTTATTACACATCTCTCTTTCTCCAAGATGTCAAGCATAGGCTATGGAAGCTGCTTCCATCTGATGTTCGCCGTAGTTAGTTCGCCTTAGGGCACCAGAAGCCTTCCATGTTCATTGCTTCTTGAGGTAGGCTCTTTTCATTTTCCTAACTTAGTAATTTGGAATGTTCCATGGATCTATCATCTCAGCTTGGGATGTTGTATTGCAGAGATAGCACTGTTCTGCTACAGTGTAGTGCGATGGAAGGGAGATGGAGGTACATGGTTCGTAGGTCTCCCTGGAACCAGTGGTATCCCAGGGGAGAGGAGAGTGTGCACATATGAAGAAAACAGTAAAGGGGGGTCTGATGAATCACGAATTCCTCAGATGGTGCAAGATGATTACGGAGGAAGAGAGGTGTTCATGAAGGTTCTCTTGTACGAAGAGGAAATATCTCGAAGTGGTGTGTTATTTTCTTTTAATAGGAGTGTGACTTTATCGGATGCAATGTGTATGAATTTTTCGGACAAGATGTGCGAAGTTGTCGGGACGCAGGCGCATACGTACATGTAATCACATACATAGGATTTAGGAATTCCATGTAAGGCAGGACACCTTGTATATCCCGAAAAGAAGGAAAGAGATTTAGTCAACGACAAGGTGGGAGACAAGTAAGGAAATAATCCTGGTTGGTCTGTCTAGGATTACCATGCAGACGATATTTATTACCAAGGGAGTGTTTCATGTGATAAGAAAGTCTATGGAGAATGACTTTTGGTACCGTGCAAGAATAGTCCTTGTGAACACACTTGGTTAGTATAAATATCAATGCATGTAGGGTTTGAGATGCACCCTTTGATCCCAATAGAATTTTTCACACGTGAGTTGAGCGAGCTTGTCGAAGAGCATCAGTTGGAGCGATTGAGTTCGAGAAGGAGCAGCAGCGACAGAGGTTGACGAAGCTACATGAGATAGGAATCATGAGTTTTTGCTTCTTGTCAATCGTTCATAGGGGTTCTAGTTGCGTCGTACGCTATTGTAAAGGTTTAGGTAGAATCTTGTGTTAGGGTCATACTTAAGTGAATATCAAAACCATTGTTACGGGTGAGTGAATAGTAAGGATTCGTATGAACTATAAAATTCAATAGTAAAATCTCTTGTAATGGGCGAGGCCCCGTAGAGTAGGCGTTTAGGACCGAACTGCATAATCACTTTATTTGTTGGTTTACATTTGGCACGATAGAAAAACTTATTGTTAATGCATATTGGACAAAAGATCTATGAATGGATACTTACTTTCAAATTAATATTAGAGTCATGTTCGTCAGAAGTACCTTGGTTTCAAGGTGAACATGATCCTGTAGATAGTCATTATGAGTAGGGCAGCGATCCGTTGTCCCCCACCATTAAGAGAACGCGAGTTCACAAAGTGGAAAGATTGTATGGAGGCATACCTTCGTACTCTACGGGATATGCATTGGATGCCCTCACAGAAGAATGGGCATCCGCTATGATTGATAATACTGAAATGCCAAAGCCCCAAGAGTAATGGGATGAACATAAGAGGAATGTAGATCATGTCAATGATCTTGCCTTGGATGCTTTGTTTGCATCTGTCTCTATGGAAATTCTTACCTTAACTGTCAAATACACAACGGCCAAGGAGCCCTCGAGAAGACTTCTTGATAGGTTTGAACCAAGTGAGTCTCTCTCCAAAAAATCTGAATCTTGATGAATTAGAGATCTTAGTCCTAGACATAGGCATTTTCAACCGAAAACCGGCTAACCGTGGTTTTCGGACCGGCTAAAATCGGAGGTTTTCAAAACTAGAGATTTCGCAAACTGGAGGTTTCAAAAACCGGAGGTTATAAAAATTGGAGGTTAAAAAAATCGGAGATTAGAAAATCGGAGGTTTGAATAAAAAAAATCAAAAAACATCAACCAGCCGGAACCGGCCGAAATATTTTTTTAAAAAATAAAAAATAGTTTTGGCCGGTCAAACCGCTGCCCGGCGGTTTTCCGGCGGAAAAATGCAGGAAAACTAAAAAAAATCAAAAAAATATATAAATCCGGCACTTTTCCGGTGGTTTTCCTGCGGTTTCCGCTGGTTTTCCGCCGTAGAAGTTGCCAGATTTTTTTTGAAATTTATTGACTTTTTTTATTTGTTTCTTGTATTTTAGGGTTTAGGGTTTAGGCTTTAGGGTTTTTAGAGTTTTTAGGATTTGAAAAGTTATAAAAATTATTAACTTATAAAACTTATAAAATTTTAAAATTTATTACTTTCAACTT
>JAOWBN010247638.1:0-11761 GCA_028565015.1 Pinguicula moranensis | reverse complement strand
CATCATCCTGTTTTCTCACCCTTTTTCTTCTTTTCAGTATCCAGATGGACAAAGATACAATTATCAATGCAACTGAAACAATCACTGGAATGATGATTCCTATAATGATTTTCCTGGACCTTGACGATTGTGAGTTGTTATGTTTACGACAGAGAGGAAATCCCAGTGATATCATGCCACATAAGTGTTTGTTCCCTTCAAAAGCTCCACCCGAGGAATTGAGGAAAATGCCGCCATGAGGTATTTCTCCTTCTAGCTTGTTATAGGAGAAGTTGATTTGCTTGAGGTGCAATAACATCCCCAGTGAAGCTGGTATGCTTCCAGACAGATTATTCAGAGATAAATCCAAGGCTTCCAAGCTTAATAAATTGCCAAATGAAGTTGGAATTGATCCATTCAGCAAATTGCTTGAAAGATTCAGCATCACCATATCGTTAAGTTCTCCTAATGAACTTGGAATAGAACCTGCGAGCTGATTGTTTGAAAGGTCGATCCATACAATCCTTTTCAGCTTTCCGATATCTGAATGGAGTTCTCCTTGAATTAGATTTCCACTCAAATCCAGATCCAAAAGATTTGCAAGGTCCCATAATCCCAGTGGCAGAGTAGAAGTCAATCTATTCTTTGCCAAATATAGGTTTTGTAGTCTTGTCAGATTTTCTATGCATCCTGGTATTGTTCCAGATAGATCATTGTGGGAAATGGACATCTCTCCTACATTCTCCAAGTTGCATAGTTCAATCGGTATGTCCCCATGCAGTCTGTTGCTATGTAGATACAACCTCTGAAGCTTGTTAAGATGCCCCATCTCAACTGGTATAGCTCCTGTCAGGGGATTGTTTCCTAAGTCTAGTGTCATCAAACCGCTCAGATTCCCAATCCCACCTGGGATTCGACCAGAAATTCCATTTCCATATAGATCAAACCTTTCTACAGAGGTTGACAGATTCTGAATAGAATTCGGAAGAGATCCAACAAGCAAATTGTGGCTCACGTCAAGAGACTCAAGCCTTGTACATTCCACCAAAGAATTGAAAAATCCAAGTTGCTGATCTCCGGCTCCATTTGTGAGTTGATTATAACCAAGGTCCAATATAACAAGTTCCCTGAGATTTCCCAGATTAGAAGGCACTGGCCCGACAAAGGAGTTTTTGGATAACTCGACATACTTCAAATGAGAAGCATTTGTTATTGACAGAGGGATTTCACCTTGTAGTGTATTGTTTGCCAAGTAAATCCCTTCAAGATTCGGAAGATGAAGACCAGCAGTGTGAGGCAGGTGACCTGAGAGTTTGTTAGAAAAGAAATTCAGGACTCTCAAAGAAGATAAGTTAAAAATCCCAAGGGGGACTTCACCTGCCAAGAGGTTGGATTCAAAATCCAACCATTCCAAGTTGAATAGCTTTCCAAGCTGTTCAGGAATCATCCCTCCTATGCTATTTTCATAACATTCTACAATTTGCAGCGTCGACACATTTCCTAGCGATGGAGGAATATTGCCAGATATACTGTTTTGGTAGATGTAAAATTCTTGGAGTTTTGACAGACAATCAATGTTTTCAGGTATTCGCCCTGTCAGTTTGTTATCACCAATGTCCAAGTGCTTCAACTCCTTCAAACGGCATAAGCTGGAAGGTAGTTCACCCCCAAGTTGATTGCCAGAAAGAGAAATAAGCTCGAACTGACTGCCTAAAAGACTGTTGTCTCCATCAGGCAAGACACGACCTGATAAGCTGTTATTTGCGAGAGCCATCAAAATCAAAGACGATGAGTTGAAAATGGCTGGAGGAATTGAACCTGTGAGCTGATTGTTACGGAGATTCAGCCACGTGAGTCGACTCAAGTTCCCTATTTCTCCCGGAATTTCACCAACAAAGTTATTTTCAAACAACCTCAACTCTTGGAGTCGAGTAAGATTTCCTACCGACGGATGAATCGAACCAACGAGATGATTTGTATAGACATTGAGAAATCTCAGCCTGGGAAAACGGCAATGCTCAAAGGGGAAGCTGCCATACAAACTGTTGTTGCCGAGATCAAGAGTTGTGAGGAACGTTAGATTTCCTATGGATGGTGAGATTTCTCCTTCAAGACCCATGTGGGGAAGAATCAGAGCCGTCACCCTCTGTCTCCGGCTGCTGCACGCTACACCAACCCAGTTGCAAAACGAAGTGTTGCTTGACCAGTTCTTGCCAAGCACAGTGTCTGAATTTGTGATCATAGTTTTGAAATCCATTAAAGATAAGTAATCTGTTTCATTTGATGAAGAATGAGAAAGGGAAAGAGTGAAACTGTTGTGAAGGCAAAAGAGACTGAGAAGAAGAAGAACGTAAATCATCTTCATTAGAAATGCAAAGGATTCAGAAAGAAACAGTGAAGAAGAATGAAGAAACACAGACACCCTTTTATGCACCAGTGTCATCGAAATCTATCGGAAAGTAACCCAACATCTGTACTGTAGAATTATTTGTACCAAATGTTAGACTTTTCAATCTTTCCTGTAGAGGAATGTGACATTTTCAGACTTGTTAGCTTACTCTATCAAGCTAGTCAATGGTCTTCGTCAACCCTCATGTTTTATTATAAACCTCGGGCTAAATCTTGGGTTGAAGATGAGTATATGCAGACCCGCGGTCGTGACCCTAATGTATTGTAAACCCCAATGGTCTGGTAGGGATTCAAACTCCTGATCTTTAGGCAAGCCCCAAGGTCGAATGCTCTTCCTGGGACAACCCGTTAGGGTTCGTCAACCCGCATCTTTTATTTTACGAAATATAGCAAATCGATTTTGTTGGCTTTCTCACGACTCGATCTCTGTGGGGACAAAGGTGAAAGGTCTCTGAAAGGAACAGCGGTACTTTATGTTTTCAAGTCTCTCTAGCTTTGAAACATGAGGAATGCTATAGCGCACGAATTTCAAGCGCACGAACTGTGCACGAACGCGTGAAATGACCATTTTGTTCTTGTGTTGAACTCCGTGCCAGTGTTTAATACGAGGGTAAAATGATCATTTCACTTGTTCGTGCGCAGTTCGTGTGGTCCCAGTTCGTGCGCTATAGCATTTCTGTTGAAACACTCTAGATTTTCTCTCGTTTTTTTTCTTCTCTCTATAATGAGAACAGAAGTTGACTATTTTGTTTGAATGTTAACACCATTAATTATTTCCTTTGACGTTCTCCACCTGAAGCTTCAATCTTGACTTAATCAACACTGTTGACGAAAATGAATTTATGATGCTTTAAAAGGTCACTGGTTTCTCCATTCTTCTTCCTTCTGTTTCTTTCTGAACCCTTTGCATTTGCAATGAAGATGATTTCCAGTCTTCTTCTTCTCAGTCTCTTTAGCCTTCACAGCAGTTTCACTCATTCATTCTCCATCTCTAGACCTAATTAGAACATACTAAATACGAACGAATCATACATTTCAATGCGGAAGCGTATAAAATCGTAATATTTCGGTTGATTATATCACGAATACAAATAGAAGTCTACCAGAGTCTCCTTATAATTTACGAACACGAACTCGGAGTCTACCGGAGTCTCCTTATAATTTACGAACACGAACTCGGAGTTTACCGGAGTCTCCTTATAATCCACATACTCAGATCTCCGCCTTCATAGATGATAAGACAACAATTCGAGAGGAACTGTATATATGTTTCTGGGTTTCAACACATGATAATATGAATATAAATAGGCGTACTGAACGAATTTAGGGTTTAGTAATTAATGTATAATTACATAATTGATCCTAAATCTAATTAGGTAGAAGAATCCTACTTTAATTAGAATTCTTAATATTAGGTAATTAATAAATAACTATCATAATTAATTCAATTAGACATTGGAAGTGCTTTTGGAGATTACAGTTTTGTAATTATTTAGAAGTTTAAATTTTAGACATTCTTACCCTCATAAACAAATAAGACATTCTTAATTTGAGGATATTTCTATCATTTTTCAATTATAAGTTAAGTAAAGTAACTTAAAAATAATAATCTACAAATAATGTATTTGTGACTTTTACTATAGTAAAACACATTTTGTAAATATTTTTTTAACTTCTTCATAAAAGCTTTTTTTTAAAATACCTTTTGAAAAGTTACTCTTGCATAAGTTAGATTGTGGCACCCTATTTCTTTATATGTAGTAATAAAATACTTTTTTTAATTTGTGTGAAATAATTCCAAATCTCCCCTCAAGTATAATTGGCAAATCCTATTGAGACTTATTTTTTAATATTGTAGGCACTACTCTTTCTAATCTGTGTGGAGAAATGATTTAACACACTAATTTAGCATACTAAAAATACATTAATACTTGTCACGTCAGATCCAGTGGACCCAAAAGTGTTAAACACAGAAAAACGATTGATTAAACCAGTGGACCCACAGTACTAGGATATTTTTAGTGTGATAAAATTAGTGCGCTATATCACTTTTCGGGTGTTTGTGAATATGCCCAAGCAAATCCCATACATCATGTGCATTAACAAGAACCTAAGGCAGATATTTATATGAATTGGAACCCAACCAGACCCAAAGTAGTAATGATCATTAGTCTTGAAGGCCAGCAATAAATAAATCCCTGAAATTTTCGGACAAATTCACATGGACAGATGACTTTTGACTAGAATATAGTTAACTTTTTTATTAAAAAATAATTATTTTGAACCTTAAAATCCCTTTTTAATTTTTAATTTTTAATTTTTAATTTTTAAATAATTTTAAATTACTTTTATTATTTTTTTATGAATTATATTTTATTTTCTCTCTTGAGGGATTGAGTCGGACGGAAGTAATTTAGATAAATAGAACTAGAGCTGACGAAAATGAACCGTGAATCGCCAAATCGGCAATTCCAAACTCGACCGTCGATTCAATGAACCGTAATCGACGGTTCAACGAACCAATAATTAACTAGCGGTTAACCGATCGGTTGATAACAAAATTTTAAAAAAAAATTGCTTCCTAAGTTCGTGAACCGATACCGGTTCACTAAATCAGCCCGCTCTAAATAGAATACGTGAAAAATCCTAAATAAATCAGGATAAAAGAATTTAATTATAAAGAACACTCAAAACACACTAGATTTTCACTGAGTTTTTTTTTCTTTCTCTGTAATGAGAATATAAGTTGTCTATTTTTGTGTGACTTTGAGCTGTGCGATGGATCGATGTCCGGTGGCGGAGGTCTATTGTATAGCAAAGATTAGTGTTGACTTAGGCCCATAGGCCGGGAGAAATGATATAGCGCAAGGATTCTAGTGCAAGGATTACAAAGATTTGGCTGGCACGTCAGATTCAGTGGCCCCCCAAGTGTTAAATAAAACATCCCATTGGTTTAGCCATTGGGCCCATAAAATCCTTGTGATTCTTACGCTGATAATCCTTGCGCTATATCAGAACTCATATAGGCCGGTCATAGTCTTGTTTTTCTTCAATTTTCTCATTGAACACAGGCAACAAATTAGGCAAAACCAGATTGAACAATCAGAAAGTTAATATTTGTTTGACTGTTCACACGATTAATTATTTCCTTTGACGTTCTCCACCGAACGCTTCAATCTTGACTAATTCAACACTATTGATTATTTCTCTATAATGACAACAGAAGTTGTCTATTTTTGGGTGACTTTGAGTTGTGGGATTCAAAATTTCAAACCGAGTGAGTTTGAGGATTTGTCTATTTTTGGGTGACTTGATTGTTTCCATCTAAAGCTCACAACACCTTTGATGATAATTCACAGTTTTGTTTTGTTTTGTTTTGTTTTGTTTTGTACTATGGGTATCCGATTACATCGTAACCGACTAATCCCCAGGAACCCATGCACAATGTCCACAATACATGGATCGCCAAACACGGACCGGGTAGCCTGTGGGATGTGACCCTAACGCATTGCCTACAACGAAAAATCCGCATTGTTCCAGCGGGGATTTGAACATGAGACCTCTTTGTCGAATGTAGTATCTCCTGGTGTGCCGCTTCACGGCGGAGAGAAGCATACACAGCTTCAACTGAGGTTAAAGGTTCTACCTTCAGTAGATCCCGACGGACAACGTTGTATTCTTCATTAATTCCGGCGAGAAGTTGGAATAACCGCGTCTCTTGACGGAGCCAGTTGAATATGGCGATATCAACAACGCATTTCATCAAATTTGGTTGGTGTGTTTCGTATCTCGCCATATCCATTGAAGTTCTCTATAAAATTACTCCAGCGATCTGCTTTCATAGTTAGGTCGAAAGTTTATAGACCATCTATTCCACTGCTAAATGTCGTTGCTAGTCCCTCCCACAATTCGCTGACAATGGAATATTCTGCTTATTGATTCACCAAATTAGATTCAATGTTGTCCAGAATCCACACACACATTGAGATCTTGATGTTGCCATTTCTGATATTCTGGGTTGTCCTCAGTGGGGGGAGTAAGGCTTCCCGGTAATGTGACTGAGTCGCCCTGAACCCCTTGCATCAATCGTGACCAAAGATGATAGTTAAAATTGTTTAGCTTGACGCTGACAGTCATATTCTAGATTTATGGATTGAGTTGCTTGAGTAGATTTGCTAGTTGAACGGACAAATCACTCGAGGCTGGGCTCATTTTTGATGCCGCCAGGGTTTGGTTGTCCTTTAGAGGATCTGTCATTGATGGAGATCCTTGGGTAGATGATGAGAATCAGTGTTCGATCCCTCAGATCTTACACCGTTCTGATACCATGATAAAAGTGTATATTTGGTGAATAAGAAATCTCATTCAATTGAATTGTGTTTATCGTTTTACATTGATGTTTTCTCATAGGAGTCAAGAGATCTGAATACACTAGGTTAAAAAGAAAAGAGAAAAGATTCCTTTAATTGATCTTTTTCCTTTTACGAGTTTCTTTTAACTAATCCTACTATATTCGGATTCCTCCATAGTCAACGGTGGATGGGGTGGGGTGAGGGGGGCACGGACGCATAATCAACTAAATTTAAGATTGATTTTTTTTTGTATGGCTAGTTTTATGGCTTTCCAATTGTGTGCTCAGCAAGGAAAAGCAGCTTTTCATTTTCCTTGTCGTTACCTTTATTGTTGACAGAGGATCAAATAATGCACGAGTTTAATTGAATGGAGGCTTGAGATTATTTGTATTCATATTGATTTTTTTCTTTTTTTTTTCTTTTAATATTTTTGGAGTGTTTGACAAAATTATATAATAAAAAAAACTATTAAAATAGTGTTTGCAATCAAAATTTATAAGTTGATTAAAGTGTTTGTAGTTAAATTTGTTAAGATAAATTTAATTTATTTACGAAATTGCCATTAAAAGTAAAAGTAGAAAAAAAATAATCTCCGATCTACTTTTGAACAAAAAAGTTCTGAGTGGAAAAAAAAAGCGAATGAGCATGAAAAATAAAATTTTAAAATATTATTTTTGAAATAATCTGAAAAAAAAATCTAAAGAATAAGTGGATAAAAAGACTTGAATGCCTGGAAATTCAACATGAGTCACAGTAAAACAAGTGATGGCACGTTTTGCAATTTCACTTTTCAGAAATGGTCCGAAATAAAGCTCCCTTTTAATCTCCTAGTTAAGTGTTTTGAATAGCAAGAAATTAGTTTAAAATATTTTAATGAATTTTATTAAGTGATTTGGAGAAAGGAAAAAATGTGAAAAACTATTTAATAGTAATTCTGCATAAGCTTTTTAAAAAAAGTTGCTTAATTATAACCTTTTCAAAAGTAATTGGGGGATCTTTTAAATAATGTAAAAGTTGATTGTTAAGATACTGAAAAAGTACATTTTTATTTATTTAGATCATAAATTGTTTTGTAAAGCACAGAAGGTGGCAAGGATCATAATCACAGAGCACCGGCCTTAGAAATGATATAGCGCAACCGCACGAAATGAATCACAACCACCTATTTATATGGGACTCATCAATTTAAACTCTGGGTCCCACATGATAGGTGGTTGTGATGCATTGCACTATATAAGTTCTCCACCGCCCCCCATCACTCACCTGTCTACAGCGTGCCATGCACAGGACGTGCATCTCTCGCCAGTGTTGTCACAAGAGAGTCAATACCTCACAGCTCAGCGGTGGCTATGTGCTCCAGACTCCTGGTTTACCAAGAGGTCTGGGGTTCGAATCTCCGCTGGGAATACAGTAAAGACACCGGGATTAGTCGATGGGCCTAATTGGACCTGTCGGATACCTAAAGTGAGTTGGTTGAACAGGAATAATGGCCCACCAAGTGGTCCCTCATTCAACTACTGATCAAAAAAAAAATTATCCGACACCAGCATGGATAAGATTCATACGAAGCACTTGAAGTTAATCGAATACATTTTACCGTCTGCGATTATAGTTTGGGGTAGTGTCGTTCTTTGTTGTCTATCCCACTACATGTGTAGCATTCATACAAGAGAGAGACTTTTAACCTTCTCACGTATAAAATTTGTATAACTTTAAATTGTTGATCAACCTTTTAATTTCTAGTTTAATGCACTAATATTTATCTTTAATCTCATACAGTTTGTTTGCCATAAACAAAGAAATAGATGAGTCGGATCTCTGATGCGGATTGGCAATTGTGGACTTACGATGGTCCATTGTTTCATTTTTAATAGTATTGAGTTTGTTCATCCACGTCGAGTAATGCGTTAGTTTAGGCACGAATAGGAGATTACCGAGTCGGTGAATGCCTCAGGTGAAGCTCTCGCCCATGCTGTACCATTTGCACAATCTGGATTAAATTTGGTTAATCGTATTGAAGTATATTAGGCTATGTGGGCACATCATCTGAAGCACATGATTCTTGTGCCTATGCTTACCAATGTCGTAGTCCATCAGGCTCCATGAAACGATGTATGGTTTTAAGAAAATGTACGATCATTTGTGACTCGTATACATCCTGCTCCGACAAGGGGCATTAGGGTTGGAGAGTGGGCAGATCTTACTTTGATAGTCTCTAAATTATGGTAGGGTATTACATATTTTGTGTCAATTTACTTTCTATCTAATGTTACACTTATTTTGTCAAAAATATATATAAAAAAAATTGTTATAGATGTAGATGATTGATACCGTTTCTACGGATAAGACTTTTGTAATTGTAGTCCTTATCTAGTTCTTATCTCTATATATAGAGGAACTAAAGATAATATACGATGAGACTTTTTACGATCATTCCAATCTTCTCTCTTTACTTCTCTGCAGATCTTCTAGTTTACAACATTAACAAACTAGTTATTTCTCCAATTATGAATTATAATCGACAAGGGGTCTATCATCCTCATCAACAAATTCATTATAATAATCTTCTAATAATATTCTTAAACCTTCTAATTTAATTCAGGGTCTAAAACGCTGGCAACAAGGTTGGGTAGTGGGATATTTAAAAACACTTGCACCATTTTTCACTAATAGCTTCTACACAAGTTATTAAATTAGTTACTTCTTTAAAAGCTATAATAATGGTTCCTACATTAACACAAACAAGAACAATAAAGTGTAAAGTAGATTTATATACCTGTGGCAATAATTTTGTGTAATCAATAAAATACTTTAATAATTCTAAAAGTTTTTCACATTCATTCCAAGGAGCTTGATATAAATATTTATGTTGATATATATTATTAATAAAAATATACAATAAATCTTTATAATGAACCGTTGTTAAAGTAAACTATAAGTATAATTTCAACGGGTTGACACATATAGAGAAATGTTAACATTATTATCTTTACAAAATTTAAACCAATATTTAGCAGCCAAAATTTTTATAGTACGTTTGATGGGGTGTCCGCTTAAATAAATATATTTAAGAGCATCTTGTACACATAAATTAATAATATGACTAACACATCTAATATGAAAAAATGACCACCAAAAGAAGAATTGCATAATGCCTTTAAAATCATCTATACATTTTTTTTATAACTGAGATATCCGGGAACCCTACTACTCCTCAGGGCCCATGCAACACGACCTCGCTGCATGGACCAGTTAAGTCGCGGGCTGGAGCCCGGGGCCTAACCCAGCACATCCTCAACCAGCGGGATTCGAAACCTGTACCCCTGGGCAAACCCTGAGGCAGACTCTCAAACCGCTAGGACAACACGTCAGGATAAAAAATCATCTATACATTCATCATTATTAGACGCATTATCAAAAGAAACACTATATACATTATGTTGTAGATTATATTTTTCTAACATCAGCATAATCACAGTACATATATTTTATGTAGTGTGTGAATTCTCAGACGTCCTATAAGTTGGTATTATTTTTTATATATTTTTATTTACTATCTATCCAATGACAAATTATTCTCATATAGCTGTGTTACCAATAATCGGACCATATATCACTACATATAGAAACCTTACGATCTATAGATCAAATTTTTTACATAAATTATTTTTTTTAAAAAAATATTTAGTAATATCGCTAGTGTGTGATTTTAACATATACGCATATAATTTTTTAAATTTAAACTTTCGGCAAATCTAAAAGGAAGACCTTCAGAACAAGTTAAATCTACTAAATCTTCTCTATTTTTATTTTGATTAAACCAAAATAAATTATTAGTAGAAGACGTACCTGCAGCTCCAACTCCCACTCCACCGGTTAGAGAACCCCAAATACTTGAAAGGTAGGTTTGTATAGGATCGATTATTATATCTACCAGGTGTTTACCTATGACATGTCTTGAAAATGTCCCATAACTCCCACCTTATGAAAAAATTACATGAATTTATTATTTTTAAATAAATCTATGAATAAAAAAATAAAAATTCAAAAATTGCTAAATTTGTGAGCTTTTGAATTTGAGACACAGGTCGGTTAAGGGGTGGATGACTATCACGACCACGAGAAAAATATGGTGTTGAACTTAAAATTTGCATCTTCTCCTCCGGTGGTGGTGTGCCCGAATCTCCCAACTCATATGAAGATCTTGCAAAATAGTAAAATCAATAATTTGGTTAAAATCAAGGAATGAAGAAGAAATAATATTTTTCTTCGATGATATTATTTTAATAGAGTAACAAGATATAATTCAAAATTTGCTAAATAAAATACAAAACAATAAGATATCTACTAGTAAAGAAGACATAATAGATGAATAATATGAATTAGTGTGAATGAAATAAAGAGGAGAGTATCTAGAGTGAACATAAAAAAATTAAAAATTATGGTCAAAAAGCCACATTTTCAAAAATAATATTATTTTAATATTATTTTTTTAAAAAAATAATGTTTTTTCAGTTGGACCATCTGGCGGTCAAACTGCAGCTTGGCCTAAGCAAAGTGAAAGTTTGTGTTTTGGATAATGCAATGACGGAGCTAGAAATTTATTCTTGGTGACCTAAAAACAATTTTAGGGTAGGAATTCAGCATCACTCACACTACAGGCCATACTAATAAGTTCTTGTCTCAGTTATTGAATATAAAAAATTTGCATTCCTTTCTTAAATCCCAACTTTTAAGAAGACGAAACGTGATTTTCTGGAAAAAGTTTGGCAAAGAATCAGAGATAAGTCAGGTCTTAAAATATTGAGATCAGTAGTAACCCAGAACATGAAAGAAGAAAAATTCATGTAAGAAAAATTAGAAGTCAAGTAACAGACTAAGTGGGTGTTTGCAAGTTCTTGTGCTTATGCAGAAGTAACTTTTGAAAAGGTCTTTTGAAAAAATGAGCTTTTGCAAAAATTTGGGAGAGTGTTTGCAAAATATGCTTTTCTACAACAGAAGTCAAAAAAGAGTGTTTGCTG